>VZSZ01011426.1:0-128429 GCA_013398815.1 Ibidorhyncha struthersii | reverse complement strand
ACCGAGGGCCTGAGGCTGGCATGGCGGCACGGCGCGCTCAGCGGAGCAGTAAGGTGGCTCCGGGCACCGCGACGGACAGATGTGGGGCGGGCCCTGGCGGGAGTGTGGCGGGACGGGGCGGCCCGGCGTTGGTTAGCTGCCACGGGATGGCTGTCCAGCACCCCGCACCCAGCAAGGGGTGGCCGAGGGCCACATTTGCAGCACTGCCTCATGGTGGACTTGGTCTCCTTGATAGGATCGATTTTGTAGGTCCTTCACCTCTAGTGATGGCAGTTCTCACACCTCCAGGACCTCCACCCTTCCCATGAAACTCAGCTTGAATTGTTCATTGTGTAGGGACAGGCTTTCAGATCCAGGGCTTACCGTGGTTTTGTTTGGGTTCTTTGACAGTTTTTGAGGAGTCTCCCTTAAGTATGCTTCCTTGCCTCAACAAGGGATGCTTGTGATGGTGGTTTTCATAGAATCATAGAATTGTCTAAGTTGGAAGGGACCTTTAAGATCATCATGTCCAACCATCAACCTAACACTGCTAAAACCACCACTAAATCATATCCCTAAGCACCACATCCACCTGTCTTTTAAATACTTCCAGGGATGGCGACTTTACCACTTACCTGTTCCAATGCTTAACAAGCCTTGCCATGAAGAACTTTTTCGTAATACTCAATCTAAACCTCCCCTGGCGTAACTTGAGGCCATTTCCTCTTGTCCTCTCGCTCGTTACCAGCGAGAAGAGGTCGATCCCCACCTCTCTACAACCTCCTTTCAGGTGATTGTAGAGAGCAATAAGGTCTCCCCTGAACCTCCTCCTCTCCAGACTAAACAACCCCTGTTCCTTCATGGGACATGCCACTTCACCAAGAATCTTCTGCCTGCACTGGATAAGCGACATTTAACATACAGTCTTGCCACACAGTGTTAGAGAAGGGCTTGGGTTTCCCCATAAATGAAGGGAATCCAGGCAGCCTGGATCGATCTGCCAGTCTCTGAAGTTGTCACTGAAACTGGTGCTTTAGAAGGTTACAGTGCTGGTGGTATTGGTTGATGAAGGACTTTCATACGGGTATAAACAAGGCACTTCAAAAATTTACTACTGATACTTCTACTACTGAAACATAGCAAATTCGTCAAAACATTTTGAAATTTGGTTTTTGTGCTCTTTTTCAAGATATAGTTCAGCATTCTAGAGAATGCAGCTTTTGACAAACCTCACTGGTTACTTCAGTCAGACCGCAAAAATTGGAAGCTCTTGTGACATTGCTGTCAAGAGCAATTGGTTCTGGGCTAGCTGTAAAGGTGAAAAGCTATGCTTTTTCATGCCCTGGCTGTGGATACAGCCAAAGTGATTCACAGTGGAATTCTAAGATTTTTTTACAGATACTCCTTTATTTACCCTTGTAAATTTAATTGAACATTTCCAGAAGGAAATTGGACACTGGGACTGGTCCTGCCACCCCATGGTAACGTTAGGGAATTATTTTTCATTGTTTCTCTTAATATAAAATCTAGCTGAAAGCATACAGATTTAAGTGGCAAGTCCCAAACAAACAAAAAGGCTTTTTTTTTGTTTTTGCTTTCCCAGTAGCGCAAGGTGCTGCTCTTGATACAGGTATTCCCTGTGTCCCTAGCTTTGGTGGTTTGGATTAGAGCCAGAATCTTGGATGTTACTCTTAAAACTGAGGCAGTTTCACAGCATGGTACAGCTCTCAAAGTTTCTTAAAAATTGGTGGCACTGTGAAAGAGAGGAACCTGATCAGGTCCTGCATTGAGGGAGAGCGTAGCTGAACTCTGCTGTTTTGCTTGCCTCTTAGTAGCAGCTGGGTGACTGCTCAACACATACGTACATCCTCACCTCAGACAGCAGTCACAAATTTACCGGCTGATTACCATTTACTCTAAACATAACTGGAGGGATCACTGAAGACATGGGTGGAAAAGTTGGCACTGAGGAAATGGGTTGTGCTGTGGGATGGCTAAAAGGACCTCAGGCAATAATTCACAGGCAAAACACTATTCTTATTTTTCTGCTGTGTATCTTGTTTTTTTAAAAACTTGTTTCAGCCAAAGTAATTATTGAATTTCGAGTGAATAGGTGAAATGTTTCTGGCTGCCTTAAAACTGAAAAATGTAAGAATTTCTCCCATCTCTATATATCACCCAGCTGGTGATATGTGGAATAAAGACAGTCTATTTGTGAGAATGGTTTCTGTGAATGAAGATGTTTCAGTTACTGCACAGGGGAAAACTCACATAAAATAGAGCAGTCTCTATTTTTGTAAGAATTTTTGCAGGAATTTTTAAATTCTGCAATAGTGCTTAAGGCTCATGGTGGTGGAAGCTTAAAGAAACAATACATTGCAGGTACAATAACATATTCTGAAAAAATACATATCAGTCATCCTCATAAAAAGCCAGCAGAGGATGGGCAGGTAAATTTTAAAATATTAATTCAGCTGTATATTGACTGAGTTCTTTTACAGTGTCTAAGGGGTCAAAACACAATGCATGAAAAAGTCTTGGAGGGTTTGTGCAAGTTCAAAGATCTGTTATATGTTCTAAAATCTGTTACATCTTTTGCAAGCTCAGAGGACGTTTGTTCTTGTAGCTAAAAGCCTGAGCTGGGGCACAGAAGGCCACAATTCATTATCCTGTGTGACTGTAAACAAGCCACTTAAACTTTCTGGTAAACATTTAACCACTGATAAAATATTTCACTTTTCTGTCTTGTTTATTGAGATTTACGCACTTCAGGACCAGTTTAGCAGTGTTATGGGGCCATGTAGCACCTGGCATATTGAGTCTTCCAAGTGCTCTGTCTCTGAAGTGATAGTAAAGCAGTTTACTCCGTTGCAGAGATGTATTTGTGCTGTAAAAATCTGTAACAATTGATCTTAGGTTTCGGCTGATAATGGTGGTGTTGCTATAAATACATAGTTAGCAAAACTTGACCTGTACCAACACTGCGTATCCAGATATTTCCATATTTGGGTAGAGATGAGATGTTTGGGACCCACATCTCTAGTTTGGAGTACTACCAAAGAGATCGGATCACATTGTCTGTAGTTTAAAATTGGATTTTATTGACAGCTGAAGATCTTGATGAGAAGAAGCCTTCAGCTGAATGAAATCTCCAGGGAGAAGATCATGAGAAGAGGTGATATCTCACTTCTATATTTTCAGGTTTGTCCTGATATACCAGATGTTTGGGGAAAAAAAAACAGTAGAATAAGCCATACATCTTTTCTGCTAATGAGGCACTGCATTAGTGAGAGACTAGCCATCTTTTCTGTTTGTAGGCCAGAGTCAAGCTGCTGCTTTGCTAAAGAGAATAGAAAGACTGTATTGAACTTTTCAGTGAAAGCATTGTAATGTACCTGCCAGTGTCTATGTGCACCGTCCTTGCCCTCTGCTGGCCAGAGCGTCAGAGACTCTTTAGTATGTATCAATAATTTTTCTCGGTGAAGGAAGGAGTGAAAAGGTATTTCTGTAAGGATTGTTACACTGACAGAGTGGGGTGGATTAAGGTTTTTAACTCAAGAACTCTGCATTTTGGATACCTAAGTTAGGTATATGCAGCATGAAAACTGAAACAACGCATAGGACTTCCAGATAGCCTAAGTTTGTGTATTAGTAGTCCCAGCAGTAAGGTACTTCATGCTCTGTTGTGACATTAACAATATTGTCGTTTTGGGACGGCAGGGTGCCCTTAGCCTCCCTTTAAAAAGGTGGTTGTTAGGTCTCTGCCTCAGGAAATCGTCACTTGACACTGTGGCAAGCTATCATCTTGTCTCAACCTGCTGGTAGCCTGAGGGAGCAGCGTGCTCCACAGGGAGACTGCCAACATATGGTATATTTCTTCTGCAGGATCTTGACGTTCTGTTGAATAAATATATTTTCTGAGATGTAAAAAAAGGTAGAGAAGAGTGGCTACATATTGTCTGATATCTGCATATATATATATATATGTGGCCGAACACCACGCTCTGGAATTGCGTGTGCAGAAACAAAATGTTGGTTGAATATATAAAGCAGTGATTCACATTAATTTTCATACTGTCTCTTTGTGTCTGATTACTGATCAATAAATACCTTATCAGTTATAAAGTAACGGATATACAAGCATACACTGAAAAATGTCATCTAATTGCTACTGGCCAAGGAGAACTATAATCAATACACCGCAATGGTGGTAACACATTAGTGAATATAATGAAATCCAAAGTTATTCCCTTAAGGATGCTAATATTGATAGGTGCCCTTTACCTCCTTGCCCTTTAGTTTTTCATATGTAACAAGGGGACAACAAATGCAGGAAGATTTTGCAGTCCTGAGTACTACTGACAGTAAAGAGAAAAGTAGCTGCTAAAGGTTCAGAACACCTACAACGAAAGAACTGTTCTCTAAAGACCCAGGTCCTTGACTGGTGTACACAAAACTTAGGATTGATCTCAAATAATGTATGTTTACATGACTATCATAATTAAGAAAAATACCATGATGCTGGGTTAAATTTTAGTGGAGTCTTTCCAGAAAAATAGAAGGGTCTGGGATAGCCACACATCAGGAAACATTTAGAAGTGTTAAGGGATGAAGTTTCCAGACACCTATACAATGGCTTTCAATAGGACAGGGAAAAAACTGCCAAGAAAGAACAACAAAAAAGAAATTTCTTTAATAAAGATGAAAATAACGTTTAGTAAAGGAGTATTTTTTGTAATCCATGCAATAAACATTGTTTTGTATCAATGTTATTCTTTGAAATGAAACTCATCACCCTGTCTTGAAATCTCAGACCCTAATTTTGCAGGCTGTTTTGCTTTGGCAGAATGGGTATCTGGTAGTGCAAAGGGGCCTGCACAAGCACAATGTGGAAACCTTTCAAGTAAGTTTTAAGTGTGTGTGCTTGAAGGTCTTCCTTAAAAGGTCATCAATGCTCCATAACTGAATATGTTTTTAAATTATGTAACTGTCTTTGCTGTCTTGTTGTTCGTATTGAAAAGTGATGGATAGGTACATGTATGAATCTAATCTGTGTCTGGGAGTTGTCTAGTGCATATTGCACAGGTCTGAAATCTTCCACGTGATTCTTTGCTGATATATATACAACAGGGTGTCCCAGTGTGATGCAGGGATTAAAGCAAATTTTGCTGGACTCCTTGGGATGCTAGTCACATCCCAGGCTGTCTACAAAGTGGTTGTACTGGCCTGTCTCTCAAAATCTCTCTCCGTGTTGTTATTTTTAATACAGAGAAGCAAGAAACTGAAAGGCAGGGACTAGACTATGATTTCAATTCTGTGCAGGTTCTGTAAGTGCCAATAGCCATCTCCCTTAAAAGTGCCAGTATCAGATTCTTCAGACAGAGAAGCAGAATTTAAATTAAAATTGTAGCAAAATTTCTAGACATTGAATGAGGGCACTGGGCACAGTTAAACGACTTTCATTTAGACCACTTCATCAAACCCGTTTTAACATTTCCCAGTCCCTAAGTATCGCCAGCCTGAATTCTGCCTAGAAGGGAGAAGTACAAAATAATGAACAGCAATCAAAATGAAATGAACATTCCTCTAGTATTTAATCTTTTGAAAAATACAAGAATATAAGAAACTGGAACTGTAAGGCTACAGAAACAACTAATGATTACAGGAAATGCAGTGAATGGAAGGTGAATATTTTGGGGGGGGGAGGTCTGCTTTAGCAGAACACAAGTCTGGCTTTGAACATGAGATAGCCACCAGCAATGAAAGGTATAGCACCCCTTTTCCTTCTTTTCTCCTTCCTTACTCGCTGACTCCACGGTGACTCTTTAGTGTAGAATATAGGCAAGACAAATATATTACAGAGCAAAATAATATAATTGGAAAATACTGTAATTTCACATAGCACATAGCTGGCTTGAATCTCTCTGTGACAAGTTTGTAGGATTTAAAGCATGAATTGCAGATACATGTAGGTATCATAAATATCCCAGATGATACTGATGGATGGATCTTAGGAAGACACATTTCTGTGGACAGTTTATCACAATAATCTGCTTTCCTCTCACCTTCCTTTCACTTTCCTGGTCCTGGCTGCTCTCAAGAAAAAAGAGATAGCATCAGATGGATAGGTCTAATCTAACATATCCGTTACAGTGTTCCTTTATCATTACAGCAAGCCTCAGGAAAAGATTGTCTGTATTAAATATCAGGTAGATAAAAACTGTTGAATGGGAAGAGACTGGTCTGTCCACATTCCCTATTGCTTCACTTTCTCACTTCTGCAGTTCACTTCCTCTGCATCCACTGGGAGGTCCTGTATGCTCTGTCTTGACTCTTCTGTGATTTTAACGTTTCATTCTTCCTTTTCTGGTGATTTCATGCTTTCTTCATCACGAATGCTCTGCTTGCTATTGCCTGGCTGGTAGCCAAAAATATTTGTGGCAAGACTTGTAAATTTTGTGAACCTGCAAGCTTTTTTTCCACAAAGTGCTACAGATCCAGTGTCTTTCAGAGCAGTAGATACAAACAAGCCTAACCTCAGGAAACTTTGCCAATTTGTGATTTAACAAAGCAGCGCAGTGTTTGAACTAAAACTCTGTGTGTCAACATAAGATTTTAATCATATTAAAGCATTCCGCTGAAAAAATAAAACTTCATATAAGTCATACAAAATACATTAAGACATTACCAGTGATGTTTCCAGTTTTTAGAAACTCTTTGATAGTTATCACAAGTCCAGTGCAAAAAGGAGGGACCTGAGGTACAAAAATTATTCAGGAGACATACAGTGGCTTTTGTTTACCCAAGATCAAGTAACCAAAATCAAAGCTTCAGTGTAAACTATGTTTTTACAGAAGTGATCAAAGCCAGCTGGCTTCTTTTGTGCTGGACAGTACACTACATATGTATTTTTTATTATTCTACTTGGAATATCGATGGCAGAAATAGCTTTGACTTGTGGACTCAACACCATAACTGTGATAAGAAAATTGTCACTTCCTCTTGATAACTTGTTGTCCAAAAGCCATAAGAAATTATTTCTCCGTGTTAAATCTAAAGCCTCTACCTATATTTCTGCATGTCTGTTATGACTGACAACCTGTAAATTCAAAGGCAGAGGATATAATATGTTTTCTGCTAAATTTAGGCATTAACTTTTCGTAAAGAAAGGGCTACTATATTGAAATCCTAGGTGTGAGGCAAGTTGTATCTGTAGGAGGTGGTGATTTATGCAGATCATGCCTAGCTTTAGGAAGTCTTTTTTAATCTATCCATGCCAGCAGCCACTCTTCACACACCAGAAGTCCAGCTGTCTATTAAGCGTCTGACATAATAATCTGGAAAATATATTTTATCAAATAAATGACAGTTAATTGCTTCTAAATGCTTAATCTGGCTATTCATAAATCATAAGTGGAGTCTTGAGAAACAAGGAATGGTTTTCTTCTGAGGTGTCTCTGCTACTTTAAGGTTGCTTTTGGCAATGAAATAATATTGAGCAAATAGTCTTAGTTCCGTCAGCAGACTGGATCAAAAAGGTTGTCCTGAGATTGGGGATCACAGGCACTGGAAGTGAAGGAGGGGCACCCCAGGTTCCCAGCATCACTGCATCTTGCAGCCTCCACTGCTGCATCTTCTTAAGGAACAAACTGATTTCCACCAAAGAGACTGCTCAGGAGTCAGGCATAGAGAAAATTCCACACTCATAGGCTTTTGTCCAAATGGCATGGACAGTCCCATCCAGTTGCTAAGGCTGTCTGGACAGAAAAACTAGGACCAGTGCCAGTAGAGAGTGCAGCAGCAGGTCAGATGAGTTGTGAGTATTGGTCAGAGAAAACAACTGAAAGCCAAAGAGGGGACATCTGAAATAAGGTGGGGGGGGGAGGGAGGGGGAGAAGAGGAGAAGAAAGAAGGATAAACTGCTACAGCTCAAATTTTAAATAACAAAGCTGTAATATTTGAAGTCAACATTTACATTAAAGTTAGAACCCTTTGAAGAGTTATGAATGTATTTAATTAAAAGAAAAAACACAGTGTCCCTGTGGATATTGTGAAAAGTGGAGAAAAATTAGATTAACCAGGTAAATTTTATACTGCCAAGTCCCACAGATCTAAAGTTAAGCCAAATATTTTTAAGGGATAATTTTGATATGGAATGAAATTAATTCCTGCATAGAGCATCAAACCTGTTGACTGCTGAGACTCAGTGAAATCCATGTTGAGGTGTATTTAACTGGCTTAACTTGAAGTATACAAGACGACATTATCAACAATTTTTGTTTTTTTCCCAGATATAACTGTTAAAAATGTAAATTATAAAAATATATTCCTTATTCTGGATTATCCTTCCATATGGTAAGATCAGTGTATACATACCAGTATATCTTTGGCACAAATAGTAGTTTATAGAACTAAACTGAAGAAATACATTCAAGCTGAAGTGTCACCTATGGAATAGAAAAGGTTACCTGATACAGATAAGACCACAGATTTGCAGCTGTTTTATGCCTTTCAGGAATTATTTTTCTGTGTAAATAAAACCTTTAGAAAAGAGCGTTCTCAGTTTTGTGGGTTATTTATATTAAGGTTCTCAAAATTAGAATTAAACAAAACAGATTAAACATCCTTATCTTATGGGATGAAGAACTACTGAAAGTACGAGTGTCATTTGCTTCCAGATCATATCCAGTGGTAGCTGTGACAGTGTTATATTCCACAGATGTTATATTGAGTATATTATTTCCGATGGTAGACTGAAAATCTTCTATTGTGGGATGTGTAGATAATGTCACCTTACTCTGAGAGGTAGGTGAAAATACAGTTCTGTTTGACAAGATCTTTTCTTCAGAGGCTTCTATGTTAGAAAGTGAATTTGAGGATATGTGAATGCAAATATCTTCTGAAATGCAAGCATGGAGGTAATGGATGTCATTTATATCAACTCTAGGTTCACAACTGTGCCCTACATAACAGTGGCAATCAAATTTTTCTATGAATGTTTGCAGATCCTGAAATGCTGGTTGCCCTCGCAGAGTGTATTTTCCATCCTTCATCATTTGAATGACAATATTCTCAGGGTTCAAGTGAAGATAGTCACTGGAATTCCATTTTTTCCGTGCGCAAGCACCAGAGTCTTGGCATAACACTTGGCTACAGATTCTGGCTGCCATCGTCACATTGATGAGGTATGGGATCAAAGTCTTCCTAAGGTAGTTGTCCAGAGTCCTACAGGTGTTCTGTGAAAAGAGCATAATATCTGCAGTGTTTAGTATGGAAACAATTAAAATACTGTCATTCTAATAACAGGACCATAGTGGATATCTATGAAAGTTTCTCCTTAGGTTTTGATAATAGTTATAACTGGTTGTTGGAGGAAAGTTTATCTGAGAAGTTGCTACATAGCTCAAGGATCACAGCAAATTTTTGTTGGGTGGTTGCTGGAGATGTTATGAAAAGCACTTATATCAGAAAGCAGACAACTTTAAGCTTTCATTTTATCTGTACGTTTCACGTAGCATTTTGAATCAGATGCATTTAAAGAAGTTACATGAAGCACTGAAGTTCCTTTTTATGTGTCTTGAATGGTTTGAAGGGATCTTGAAAAAAATCTCACTTCTTCCATCTGAACAAATAATTTTTCTGTCAAATCATCTCTATAAGACTTCAGTTTTCCCTTGACCTGAATAGCTAGGCTGCAGGAGTAGGGAACTTTCTTGGCATTTTTGAATGGAAAGCATTTTGGGAGCACGGTCAAATGGAAAGTATGCTAAGAGAATTGATCATTTTAATTGATCGTGAAGTTGGCATATATTCTGTGTACGCTTGGCACAGTTAAATAACCAGAGGCTTTGCGAACTCTTTCTTTGTTTCTGACACTATCACTCCTTAGAGCATTTGCCTAATACCACACATAGATACAGCTAATATTTACACCCATGGAGATTACTTCAGTGAATCTGACATATACGTAGCTTTTTTGTTTTTCTTTTATGTATATATAAAAACCCTGCCTGAAAATTTTGGTCGATGCAGTTCTTGTAGAAGTGAGGCTCATGGTAATATTACATTGCTGAAAGGCTACTGGCTGTGATAGCTGTAAGAAAAAAAGGTGTGATTACTTCACAAATACATAGTCTGATTGGGCTGTGGAACATTCTATTTGCTCATACAAATCTCAGAATTCAAGTAATAAAGGTTGTTGCTCCTCTGTGTTCTGGTGTTGGGGTAACAGGCAAAAAAGCTTCAGGTGCAACTCATACGCTTTCTCAAAGACGGGCACATGCAAAAAAGGGTGAAGGTGGGATGGTTTGGGGAATTTGGCCTTTCCAGAGCTGTGGAGGTTTATTTCGCCATGCTTTCTGTAACAGGAGGTCCAGGAGTGCTGAAAAGTTTCGACTTCAGAAGAGTCTTCCCATACAGTAGGTTATTATATGTAGCTTGCTGGGTATGAATGAGCTAGTTCAAAAGATTTATTTGAACATTCTTATAACAATGTTGCTCAAACTATATATTTGACCTTCCAAAAACAAATAGAATTTTTTTTTCCTCTTCTGACTCAGATCTTTCTTACAAAGAAATTAATCAAAGTAGTACTTACAACACAGAACAGGCTAGAGCTGAAATTTCACAGACTGACTCCTCCTAGTGCTTCAAAGATTATTGCTAAGTGCACCCCTTTATAAAGAAGAAGGGTCTTTTAAAAATTGATCTGGGCAAGCACATGTAATTTTTTCTGAACCTCATGACTGGAATGTAATGAAGATACAGGAATTCTTTCCTTAAATCAAACAAACAAGTGCTAACTTGCCTGCTGTTATCATGGTAGCTTGTACGGTTGCTCAGAGCCAACACTGATGTTTTAAAAGATTGAACTCTTACTCTGTGTAGTCAATGACAATACTTATAAGCCTCAGATGTGCTTGTTTTTTTAACTAGAGAAGACTGCTGGGAATATGGAGTCATCATTTTAAAAGTAGAAGATATGATGTAAGTAGTCATAATGCTTTATATCCTTCTCACTTTATTGCTCTTTTAAAATGTCATATAATAATTAATCTGGCATACCTTATTTTGTGTTAAATTCATATCACCCCAGATCACAATTCCAGAAGCACCCAGTGCAGCAGATTCTCCAATGGTGTTTACCAAGTCATCCTGAGAGGAAATGTGCAAAGAATCATACTAATGTAAGTAAGCTATAACATAGGGCAAAAGGTATAATGCATATAGTAAATTACATATCCAAAATAACTACTTTGAAGACAACAAGCAATTACACATGATGCAAACATTCTGCTCTCAAGTACACTATTTTATTCTGGGCCTGGGTTGCACGGGTGATGCCAGAGAATGTTGCCAACTATATCCAATTTATATATGTCATCTGGTTAGAAAAACAAGGCTGTAAAACTAAGCCAGTGGTTAGGCATATGACATGCACTCCTCCATCCATTTTATTTTGCTGCACTACCTCCTGGCTGCTCAGAGTTGGTAGTAACTGGTTTCAGTAATACTGCCTGAAGCAGGGGCTGGAAAGCCCAGCTTTTTTTTTTCTTCGTTTTTTAAACTTAATTGCAGTTACCAGAAAGTGCTAAAGCAGAAAAGTAGCAAGAGAAAGAGCTTTCACCAATAGGATTCTGTTTTGTTCAGAGAATGGCTCTGGCCTTTTACAGAGATTGATTTGGGAAATTTGTTTCTGTCCAGTTCTCCTTTTAGGGTCAGCTATTAGCCCAGCCCTAACAAAATCTTAAAGCCCATCTGGGATGAGAGAGGACTATAGGCAGAAAAAGAACAAGGAACAAACAACTTACTGCAGGGCACAACACGTGAAAAGGAAGAATGTAAGGATTACAGGATTTAAATGATTAATTAGGAGCCCAGTAGGGACCCTGGCAGCACCCCTTGTTCCCTGAAGGAGCTTGGGGGCAATGCCTGCAGATATTCTATCCAGGATCATAGAATCATAAAATTATCTGAGTTGGAAGACACCTTTAAGATCACGGAGTCCAACCATCAACCTAATACTGCCAAAACCACCATTAAACCATGTCCCTAAGCAGCACATCTACACATCTTTTAATTACCTCCAGGGATGGTGATTCCACCACTTCCCTCAGCAGCCTGTTCTAATGTTTGATAACCCTTTCAATGAAGAAATTTTTCCTAAAATCCGTCCTAAACCTACCCTGCCGGAATTTGAGGCTGTTTCCTCTTGTCCTATCACTTACTACTTGGCAGAAGAGACCCACCCTCACCTTGCTCCAGCCTCCTTTCAGGTGGTTGTAGAGAGCGATAAGGTCTCCACCAAGCCTTCTTTTCTCCAGGCTAAACAACCCCAGTTCCCTCAGCCGCTCCTCATAAGACTTGTGTTCACAGAATCACTGAATCACAGAATAGTCAGGGTTGGAAGGGACCTTTGGAGATCATCTAGTCCAACCCCCCTGCCAGAGCAGGGTCACCTACAACAGGTTACACAGGGCAGCGTCCAGGCGGGTTTTGAATGTCTCCAGAGTGGGAGACTCCACAACCTCTCTGGGCAGCCTGTTCCAGTGCTCTGCCACCCTCAAAGTAAAGAAGTTCCTCCTCATGTTAAGATGGAACTTCCTATGTTCAAGTTTGTGCCCATTACCCCTCGTCCTATCAATGGGCACCACTGAAAAAAGACTGCTCCCATCCCCCTGGCATCCTCCCTTCAAGTATTTAAAAGCATTAACAAGATCCCCCCTCAATCTTCTTTTCTCCCAGACCCCTCACCAGCCTCATTGCCCTTCTCTGAACTCGCTCCAGCATCTCAATGTCTTGTAGTGATGGGCCCAAAACTGAACACAGTATTCAAGCCCAGGTTTCTGGATGGCCAACTTCAACAGTCTCACAGCTGAAAGGTGTTCTGTAAGATGGAAATCTGTCCACTGTGATGATGATTTGATCCATCAACCCCAAAATGCATACTACACAACATAGATTGTGTTTGCTATGATAAAAGTGTCTAACAGCAAGCTCCAGGAGAAAGCTCATTGAAGAGTCATTAATAATACAGCTTTCTTTTTTTTTATTTTTTATTTTACGCAATGAAAGAGCAAGACACTTAACTACTTTAAAAAGCATGCTCAAGTGAGAGGACACCAGACACAATGCAGTCATCAGGACCATAGCCTCTAACTTCCCCTTCCTCATGGCCTGGATGACCAGGAAAAGATTCCCCAGATTGGTCGTATCTCTGATAGGGTGGGTGTATATAAAAATATGAGGGAAGAGTGTAGCCAGAACTGCAGTAATATGATTAGACCTTAATCAGAGCCTAACCTTGACTAACCCATGAGGTGCTGAAATACCATTTAGAAAGATATTCAAGTACAACGAAGGACATATTTTTCCCCCTAGCTTTTAAACCCTTTTTTTAAGGAAGATAAAGACTCCCTTTTATTGTTTTTTCTTATAAAAACCTAAAAAGCAGACATTAGGCTAAGCCAATTTTACTAATTTGCTTTGGAAGAGGTTACTCAAATTTCTTTCCTCTGACTTAATGTACTAAATATGCTTTCTAGCTTTATAATATTTTGCTACATGTGAGAACTACTCAGAGAATAAAACACTATGACAAATATCATGAGGAAGGTTTGAAAATAGATCTCTTAGTGTTCCATTTGATCATATTTCTTTGATGGATTAATTTAATTTTTTATACAAAATCTGCACACTTTTTTTCTGATACGAGTTAACATATTTGCTAAGTGTCACCTGGTAATTTCTTTCCACTTAAATTTGAAATATTTAAGGTCTAGCTCCACTCACCTGGGAGAGATATTCCTCATAGACATCTGTGAATACTGGACGTGTATATACAAAAACTGGAAGAGGATGAGTAGAATTAGAGACATACGAAATTCTAATGGCTTCTCGAACTCGGTTGCGAACAAAGAGTTGGGCATTTCTGGAAGATCTTAAGGCTGTCTCTAGATAGACAGATGGATAAAGTGCTGTGCTTTCCTCCCACAACCAGTTAAGCTCGTTATTTCTTTCTATTTCAATGTCTAAACAGGTTCCTGTATAATTATGTGGGTTTTGTTTGTAATCATAGTTATAACAGTCTGGATAAAGGTAATATCCCCACAGACGATTTGGCTTCAATTCTATGCCCAGCCTTAAAGATTCCAACATAATTGATTTTGCTGCAGCTTCAAATTCCATTTTGGCTATATTCCTGGCTTCAGCTTCTGATAGACTGAGGTCTCTCTGCTGAACCAGTTCAATGGATTCCTGTCTATAAATGTCTTTTGATCCCCAGTTCCTTATCCACACAGGTCTCCAGTTTTCCCAGTCAATTACAGCCAATCCAAACTGTTCATCCGAAGGAATATAGAACTGGATGTCCTCTTTGGCTTTTTTTAAATGATTCTCCAGCAGTGAGAGTTGGGGGAGTCCTCCATTGAACGTCTCTCCTGTGACTTCATTTTTGTAAGGATAGTAGCCAAGCCTGTCTGGATAGAAGAGTGTGATGTTTTGCCCAATGGATGTCTTCAGTGTGCTTCCAATGAGAGAAAAAAATTCCATATCCAGCTGCACTCCAGTCCTTTCAGGACAAAGCTCTGTAGGAGCATTCCAGATAGAAAGGAAGGGTGAATTAGGAACAAGTGGACGAGCTCTTATGTTCAGAGATGAACAGCAAGAAACTAGAAGACTGGCAAACACCATACCGGATGCTATAGGATATGTACAGGTAACACAGGTACCAAAACTTTGTATTTGTCTTAGAGTTTCCATTGTAGCATGTGCAGTGACATTAGGTGCTTCTATTCAGACAAAAATTAAATGCTCTCTGGGTGTTCAGAAGGTTGGTAGTCTGTCAAAAGCTTTACCATGCAATATATTTCTTCAGATTAATGCCTATTAAGCAATATTCCTTAGCTGTAAAATAGAGGTGTCCTTTATATGAGGCTTTCTGTCATTTCAGACTGCAGGAGACCTTTCAACAGCTTCTGAGACCTAATGCAGAAAGAGAAACAAATGTACATAAAGTAACAGGTGATAAACATTTAATTTCTAACCATGAAAGAAATACCATTTGTGATTTTGAATGCATTGTAATCTTTGAATAAAATTCCCCTTTGAAGGAAAAGCACAATGTACAATCATAGAGGAAATAAACTCTCTCTATATCAAATTGTATATATGTAAATAGTAGATATAAAACTGACAGTGGAATGGTATCCAGTGAGTCATGGATCAGAATGAGTATGCTCAGTAGTAGTCCTGATTATGCCAGTGACTGATGTCTGTAAATGTGAGCAATCTCACCATGTCTTTTCTCAATCAACAGTAATCTATATGTGATATTTCTCACCTATCTCAAAATAAAGTTCTGGGTCTTAACTCACTAATTTTTACTTAAGGGAGAATACAAGGTACCACAAAACTGGAACCTGGACTGTTCCAGTTGACGCAAGTTAACAATCCATGCACACTCATTTAACTCAGTGATGTATCTGAAATATTATAGGCATTCTATCTTCTGTCCAGAACTTTTTTTATACAGGCTCAAAATCTGTGTATCGTCTTGGTATGTGGCCATCTGTATGTTGGTTGTGGCCATTTGAGATCTAGAGATTAAGTGACCCCAAGTCAAGTCTACCTAGGAGTGTAATTCATTAGGAAAGCTGAGGTTGTCCATACACCCAACAGTGAACAGCCACGCTTTTCTTCAAGAACATAATGGTAGTGGTGGTAGTCACGGTACAATCAGCAACTTTTACATAGTAGCCCAGTAGCTAAAGCATTTCTCTGTGCAGTAATTCACCTGAATCCACTTTCCTCCTGATTTTGAAATGGTTTAAGTCTGGATCTGTCACTTTCCATAGAGACCTCATGATGAGGCCATAGGGTGTCTAAAGAGTATATAAGAGTATGCACAAAAATACAGGAGTCACCATGAAGTGAGCCATAGGGTGGCTGGAAACATAAAATCTCTGAGGACAGATTAAAAAAAGCAAACAAGATTTTGGTTTGCATTTACTGAATTCAGCTAGGAGTGGAAACCATGAATCTCTGGTCCCTACATCTTGAATTGCCTCTGTCCCTCTGTTTGTCTTTTCTGTGGCTACTTAGTGTAAAATTTATAAGCAGTATGGACACAGAATTGTAGATCTCTCTTCCCCCAACAGTGCATACAGACAACAGGTTGCAGTTATTATCCATTTGCATTTTTTTCATCCCTCTGGCTGCATGATTTTGCTTTAATTTGTTTCAGTAAAATGGCAGAACACCTCCATCTGTCAAATTGTTGCATACCCAAAAAGCCTTGACAGCATAATGAGAGGTTGATGGAGACTTGAACCTTCCTAAATCCAGCCTCAAGCCAGGTTCACAGCAGAAATTGTTGTAGTAGTGGTACAGTGAGACTCCCTGTGCGTTCACTGAGTTCGATCACATCTGAATGTACTGGAAACTCCAGATTTGCTTGGATTGTGGGAGAAAAGCATGTGTGAAAGGAACTATCATGGGGGCGGCGGGGGAAGAAAAAGAGAGAAGGCAGAGCAGTGTGACTGATAGCATAGCAGAATAGCTTCTGCCAGAATGGTGAAATCTAGACCTTTGGGGGATCAAAACAATGAAAGAAGCTACGTCAAGAAATTGACTACATCCTTCTTCTGGTCACAGGCATAACACTGTCTAGAGACGATGCTGGGATTCTTCGTTCAAGACTTAGCTTGCCTTTTTTGATGACTAGGAGGAAACCAAAGACAGATGGAAAAGTTGTACTGAAGGAGATCTCTAAGAGTCGAGTTTCACAGAGGAGGGGTTTTGCATTACAGGGCTCTACGAAGAGCACCAGAACCCAGGAACTTAGCTTCCCAGATTAGCAGGTCTATTTAGCAGACCCCACTTTGCTTCTTCCTCACACTTCAGATGCCAACAGGCAGTAGGGATATTTTCCCTTTTATTCTTTTTTATTCTTTTTCTTCCTGGACATGCTGCCAGCTCTTGGTCATCGTGTCAGTGGAGAAGCACAGATCTGCTAGCCATTCCTTGTGCTGGGTCGCTAACCTAGCTGAGGAGGGAGCAACAGGCAATTCAATTTTCTTGGCGTAGAGGTGCCAGCACACATGAATAAGCTAGCTACTCAAAGACACAAGCATGCTTAGCTGAAAGACTGGCAAACAAGCACCAATAGTAATGATTCTTGGAAGAGGGTTTGGCAGCAGAGGAGGAATTTCTTTTTTTTTTTTTNTTTTTTTTCCAAAACAGAAGTTTGTAATCCTGGAATAGGAAGTGCAAGTAGAAGGAGCAGACAATACAACTGAGCAGTATCACACATCCCTTCAGAACTCATCTGTAGGTGTATGAAAAACAGGTAAGGAAGGGAAGTAAAATGTAGCATAGGTGGTGTGGTGCAACATACAGTAGAGCTAGAACTGCAACAACTTCCTGCCACCAACCAATACAAATTGCTTTTGCACCACACTTGAGTGTCTGCAGTGTTATATCTGCAAAGAGTTCTCTGTGGCCTTTCACAAGTATCTGAGCTCCAGTCAAATGTAGTTCTGCACTTTTTTGTTTTGCTTATCTTTTCCCTCCCCCTGGCTTTACAGTAAAGATTTTTCACTCTTTCTTCAATGGACAGATTTTCATCAACATTTTGGAAGAAATGGAAACCAATGGTTTGAAGGCTAAACCACCAGTCAGAAAGGCCAAGGGCTCTAAAGGAAAAGTGAAACTGCAGATACCTGAGACCCAGGATCAAGAGGTGGGTATGATGACTGCTTATTGCTTTCATATTAAAAAAAAAAAATAGTTGGATCCTCTTTCGTGATCAAGCTCTTTGGTTCTCTTGAACAAGCAGCAGTAGACAGGAGTTCTCACAGTTCTGTTTTGGATTCCTTCACCTAGCCTTTGATGGTCCATTTCACTTTTATTTTACAAAAGCCTTATCAGTCACAGAAAGCAAACAAGTTCTTGTTAAAGAAGCAGCACCTGGACTGAAGGCTAAACATCCATACAGATATTTCACCATTCCACAGCTGCTGATGTGATAACTAAAGAAACTCTGCCAAGAAGCGATTTCATAAGATAGACTTAGATCATAGATCCTATCACCAGGAAAGAAGGTATGCTCTGTTCATTTAAATTGCTCCAAGAGCAATAACTCATTTGCATGGTATCTGCTTGATGACACTTGTAGAAAATAAGGCTTCATGCAGTTTCCCCAACTGCCCAGAGATCACAGCAGGAAAAAGCCATCTCCCCTCTGAGCTAAACAATCTCAGCTCTCTCAGCCGTTTCTCATATGACAAATGCTGTAATCCCTTACTCATCTTTGTAGCAATTTGCCAGACTTGCCGCAGTATGCCCATTTCTTTCTTGTACTGGGGAACCCAGGAGTGAACACGGCACTCCAGGGTGGCATCACCAGTGCTAAAGGGAGGGGAATAAACACATTCCTTGACCTGTTGGTGACAGATACTCTTGTTAATGCCACCCAGGAGTCTGTTGGTCTTCGTTGCTGCAATGACTCATTGCTTGCTCTAGTCAGCTTGGTGTCCACCGTGACCTCATAGAGCCTTTTCTGCAACTGCTTTTCAGCCAGTCAGCCCACGAGCCTGTACTGGTGCATGGGGTTATCCCTCTCCAGGTGCAGGACTCTGCATTTGCTTTTGTTGAACTTCATGAGGTTCCTGTCAGCCTGTTTCTCGAGCCTGTGGAGGTCCCTCTAAACGGCAGCACAATCCTCTGGTATATCAGCTACTCCTCACAAGTTTGCATTGTTTGCAAACTTGTCAAGGGAGCACTCTGTCCCATTTTTCAGATAATTAATCAAGATGTTAAATAGTACTGGACCCAGTGTGAACCCTTAGCATACATCACCAGAAACAGGCTTCCAGCTGGACTTTGATGTGCCTCCAGCTGGACTTCCTGGCACTGATGACAACCCTTTGAGCCTGGCAGTTCAGCCAGTGTTCAGTTTCACTGTCCATTTATCTAGCCTGTACTTAATCAGTGAGAAAGTTACAGGAGACAGTGTTGACAGCCTTGCTAAAATCAAGATCAACAATATCCTATGCTCTCCCCTTATCCAGCCAGCCAGTCATCTCTTTGTAGAAGGCTGTCAGGTTGGGCAGGCATGATTTCCTCTTTGTTAATCCATGCTGACTACTTCTAGTCACATTCTTGTCCTTAATGTTTGGAAACGTTTTCCAGAATTATCTGCTCTGTCAACTTCCCAGGGACCGAGGCAAGGCTGGGCTGACCAACCTATTGTTCCTAAGATTCTCCTTTTTTAAGATCAGGGTGACATCTGCTTTCTTCCAATCCAAAGATTATCAAGAGTGGCCCTACAATGACATCAGCCAGCTTCTTCAGCACATACAGCCCCTCATGCACGCATACCATCATGCCCCATAGACTTGTGTATGTCCGGTTTCTTTAAGTGTTCCCTAAACAGATCCTCCTCCACTGAAGGTAAATCTTCCTTACTCCTGTCTTTCTCATGGGACTAAGGAGCCTGGGATCCCAAAAGACCAATCTTTCCAGTAAAGACTGAGGTGGAAAAGCCATTGAGTACCCGCGCCTCTTCCATATCCTTTGCCACTAGATCTCCTGTCCCATTCAGCACTGGGCACACATTTTCCCTGGTCTGCTGCT
The DNA here is from genome assembly GCA_013398815.1 of Ibidorhyncha struthersii. NCBI lineage: Eukaryota > Metazoa > Chordata > Aves > Charadriiformes > Charadriidae > Ibidorhyncha > Ibidorhyncha struthersii. The sequence goes on along the minus strand of VZSZ01011426.1, from coordinate 108,815 downwards.
GCTGATAGCCCTGTAGAAGCTCTTCATATTGCTCTTCACATCTCTTACCAAACTGAACTCCAGGTGGGCTTCAGCTTTCTTAACCCCATCCTTACACACTCAGTGTCTCTGTATTCTGCTGTCCTGGTTTGAGGTAAAACAACCAATTTTCTGTTCAGTAATTTTACTTTTCCGCTAAGCCTTTTCTAACTAACTGAACTCTCTGAAATTGATGGCGTATTTTTCAGACAGTAGTCCACTTCCAGAGTGATAAGACCTGATGTTTATAATTAATACCAAGGGATGGTATGCAGAGATGCTCCTGCTTATGCTTGCTGGTATAACACCCAAGGTCAGCTAGCTTTGTTATTTGCCCCGTTGGAGGGTCAGAAGTGGAAAAACGTAGAGGGGTCCCACCTACGGGGAGGAGCAGACAGGACAGGTAACCCAAAACTGGCCAACAGGGTATTCCATCCCATCTGCCTCATGCTCAGTATAAAAGCTGAGAGACCAAAGGGGTCAACCTTTTTCCTCAGTGTCCGGTGTCCAAGGAGGACTCCGTGTGTTTGTCTGCCTTTGATCACGATACATGTGTTCCTGAATCCAGATCCAGAATCCATCACTGAGTCCAGTCTGGGACTTCCCCACTGCCTGCTGGTGATGAGATTGTCATCCTGGGAGCTTGATATGGTTTTGTATATATTTCATTATTTTCTTTTTTGATATTATTATCTTTTCTTTTTATTATTAATATTAACTAATTTATTATTAGTTTCTTTTAAACTCATAAGTCTCTTTCTCTCTCATCCTTCTCTCCCTGAAGGGAGAGGTAGAGGAGAGCATCTGTCGTTCGTTTCAGTGCCCAGTCTGGCCCAAACCATGACATCCTCCTAGTTGACTTGTCCCTGCTTCCACGTTATGCGTGCTTTCTTTTTTATGTCTCAGTGTTGTCAGGAGCTCCTCCTGCCTTGGCTTGATTGCCTGCATGTGGAGATGGACTGTTTTTGAGCACAGAAAAGGGGATTCTTGAAAGTCAACCAGCTCCTGCACCCCTTTTCTCTCCAGGGCTCCCATGGGCTTCTTCCAAGCTGGTCCCTGAAGACACCAAAGTGCGTTCTCCTGAAGTCAGCGGTTGTGATCCTGCCATTTGCCTCGTTCCGTCTTTTCAGGATCCTGGACTCCACCATCTCATAGTCACTGCCATCAAGACTGCTCCCAACTGTCACCTTCCCTGTTTGTAGCTATGAGGTCCCACAGAATATCTCCCTTTGCTGGCTCCTATGTTATCCAAAGTAACATTTCCTGAGATGGTACAGACTGAGACTTCTAGGACAAACTAGAAGAATGCCATACAGAAATTCTGGGGGAAAATATTTTCCACTTATGCAAATACCGCTTATTAAAATGAAATAAAATTATCACACATAAATAGCTGAGATACACTGATGTTTGCCAGGACAGTGATCCCTTATGTAATTGGTTTTATCATAATAAAATGGGATCACCTCAGAAAGGAGTTGTAGGTGTAGTTCAGTTTTTACTATGCTTCTGGCTCTGGTTTTGAAAGATTTCTCGCCTCCATCAAAGTCAGAAAACAACAGAACAGAAATTTTATTCTTTGTAAGCTTTTTTATAAGTGGATTTTATAACGGGCTGATTTGATGTAGAAGAAAAGAGGAAAGCATTGTTTTGAATACTATATTTACTGGTTTAGCCAGAACTCATTTGTTATTGACTAATCTTGAAAAGTTTGCTTTAACTGATTGTTGGGAAATTGTTCTCCAAATCTTGCTGTAATGTACACTGCTGGGTATAAGTTAATAGATTATTTTACTTGATAGCTTCCAGTTAAAAGGATTGCCTTTGGCCCAGCCTAATGATGACAGCTCTGATAAATGTTACTCTTTTCAGTCTCCTTGAATGTCGGTCTAAGTGAGCTGAGTCATAAAGCTGCCCTTGTCTTTGTCAAAAAGTCAATATCTTTACAATATATTAACACTAATTGCTTTGGGGCTACCTGACTAGAAGTACATACTGATGGGTCTAAATGTCCTTAGTCTAGGGAAATAGCTTATGCTTTACATTTTCCCGAATTTGGCATTTGTAAAGGTTACATATTAGAGGAAATCATGAGTTTTCTTGGCTTAATTATTTCATCATTTTTCACAGTATAAACTGGACTGCAGAAACACATAATTGAAAATAGAAGTATGCTCCCATATTTTGGTAGCTACACAGTCAGAGATCTGGGCCGTGCCACGAGACCCTGAAAAAAGGCACCCCACTTAGCCAAAGACAGTTAGAAAGTAAAAGGGAGAGGAGAACTGTACATACGCTTGAACTTCATACAAATGTTACGGTTCGCAACCAGATGATGTATCCCATCAAAACCATTAATTATACTGTTTGGCTTATATTCAACAAGTACCACTAAATGTTAGAAGCATTCAGCTTCGGGGGTTTTATGAAAATTGAACGTGAGAGTCCACATTTAGCCTTGAAATAATTAGACATTGCTTAGTCAAGTCAGATCTGCTAACATTAAAAATAAACTTAACCCAATAAGCACAACCAGTATCTGACATTCTTATGTTAATAGTCTTAACGACACTTCTCAAATTTCAAACAAAAGTCCACAAAAACCAATACTTCCCCTGTTTTAGTTTGAACACTGAGAAAGCAGGGGTAATGTTTGTGACTTCTAAGGGAGATGATGAGTGTTAGTGAGCTGTGGTATCTGTTTGAACAGCAGCATGTTAGAACACTTCTAAGCCCGAGATCATCAGTATAACTATCATCTTAGATTGTAGATGGCATAGTTTTCAAATGTTTATTAACCATTTCTTGCATTGTAAACATGTGTGTCACTGCTTATTAATTAATGACATAAAATAATAACCAATGTGAAATGACATAAAAAAAATACTGGTGTGAAAACTGGTTGGTCTTTTCCCCGTGCTGAGGAAAATACAGATACAGAATTTTGCATGTGGAACTGCTTTTTTTTTGATGGGTCAGAAGAATCTAGCTTTTTAAGTCTTTACATTTAAGTCTATAAATCCCTGTAAAGCTTGGTGTAAAATACAAGGTCAAATGTGCAGATGGCAGCAGAATATTGAGGATTCAGTGCTTTTTCTTTCGCTTTCATATAAACACTAACTACGTTAGCGTAAAAATAACTCCCAACATTGCAGACAAGATATGATACTAGATAGTGTAACTTTATAAGTTCTTGGGACAAGTTGCTCTGTATCTTCCTTTATCTGAAGGCTATGAAAATATAGAGTTATGAAAGAGATCTAAAGTCTCAATTCCTGTGAAGATATCAGCACTGGTTAAGTCCTAAGGAGAAAAACAATAAACTCCTAAGGAGCAGAGGAACAGACTAAGGATATGTTTAATTAAGCGTTAACATACAAACTGGGAACCTGAAGCAGAATCCAAGCTTTTTCTTTTTTTTTAAATAAAGGTACCAGCAATACCAATACAGTCCATAGATTTAGTTTCTCTGAATAGGATCAAAGCATCCCGCCCTGCTAGCAAAGAGCTGTCTGAGGTCAACGTTTGTATTTTTCATGGATCAGTGGAAAATACTTCATGTGTCTGACATCACTCCTGCCCTGCCCTCGACTGCCCCGGGTGGTGCTGTTGTGACAAATGGCCCCATTCTCTCCTGGAGAGGTCCTTCTTCTGTATGAAGGGAACAGCATCGCTGCTGGAACTTCAACTTAGAGAGGATTTAAACTCTCCTGCTCTTTTTAGAGGTGCGTGTCCTGGTCTAGAGGCTGTTTGTTCATTACAAACAGGTGTCAGAGTCATGAAACAGCCACAGAATAAAGGGAAGAATAACCTTGTAGTTACATGGCATTCTCCACTTGGGTCATTTTGGCATGTCTAAAAGAGAAGGCAACGATATTCAATTAAGACAGACACACATGGGTCTTGTGAGGATAACATTAACACTTGTGAGAAATAGGAAGCTCCTCAGAAAGAAGCTCCACCTCTGGAATTATGAACCATCTGTGTTGCACAGCTAATGGCAAGTTTAACCTGACCAAACTCTAAGTGTGAAGGATGGTCTTTTCATAGTAGGATGTAGCCTTGTTATGAATGCGTTAAGCCACACTTATCTGTAAAGTCAGAATTTGGTAAGCACTTATTTTGACAGTGGTTTCTAAAACTCCACCCTCACTTTGGTAAAATCTTCTCAGTTGGGCTAGGGCAACTGTTTGTGAGGACACATAATGAATTGTTCAGGTTAAAAATACCTCAGCCAAAAGAAGAGAGAGGAAGGGGGTTTTTTATGACTAAGTATACGAACCAGCAAAACTGGCTAGTTTAGCCAGCATGTCTGATTCAACAAATGCTTGTCAAACTACACCCCAGTGCTGCGGCTGTGCTTATCATCAAGAACTGCCAAACCACCTCTTTCATCATTGCTTATTCTCATTCTTGAGTTCTGAGTACAGGGCAATGAGTGTGTGAGGACCTGAAGCCTGAGAAAACCTCCAAACAAATTTCTGTCCTGGCATTCCTGACTGTTGCCTCTGGAAGAAATCAAAATATGCCAATGATGTAAAGGTCAGGAGCTGAGCATCCAGGTTGTAGAAAGCCCCCCCTTAAAGAAACATGTATGCACAAGATTTAGTCAAGCTACCGTTCAATTATTTGAGTCCACTGTATGTTTTTACTAAAATGTCCCAATTATTTTTTATAGTCTTACAATGACTACTGCAATGTTCCGTGACTATTTCAAACATTAGGAAAAACTCTATCCTCTTCATTTTTGTTTTTTCTCTTTTCCAAGTTCTAACTCTCACTTTTATAAAAATTCCTAACTGCCTGTTTATTGATGTTCTAATTTTTTTTTTTTTTAGCAAGTTAGCCAAATAAACTGTCTAAACACATTTCCAAGAGTATTTGGAAAATTTCCTTTGCTGTATTCTGTATAATTAGGCTTGGCAGAACTCAGATTCTGTAATGACAGTTTCCATTGCAGAGGAATCAGGGAAAAGATAGAGTCCATCACGTGTGACTTTGCAGAGTATTCCATCTCACAAAGGTTATTCTACAAAATATTCACTGTCTGCTGAATCTCTAGCGCTTTATGGCAAAACAAGTCCAGACATACTCTCTATAGCAAGATTTGAAATCATTAAAAATATGCATTACTAGTCAATATCATATGAAAAATAGTCATGTGTCTACCACTAATATTTATTATTATACAGCTAATTAAAGCACTGATCAACCTGGAAGTATATTTGTATCACATTTCTGTACCACACTACTACTCTAGTGTAGAATATTGGGCAAGCCACAGCCCAGTTTTTAAAAGCAAGTGGTGGTTTTCTTTGTTTTTAGTCAAATATTTTTCACTTTATCACACCAAACTCTCTTGAATAATTCTAATTACAAGCCGGGGGGGGGGACACGGCAAACCCACAACCAACCCACCCCTATTTTCTCTGGTTTAGCCTGTATATTCCACCTGTTCTTTCTTCCAACTCTCTGACAAAGTTGTGAGCAAAATTTCCATTGATTCCCCTATTCTATGGGGACATCAACTGAGTCAATTAAATAATCTTTGAGTGGGTGGGAGGTGTCCCTGCCCACAGCAGGGGGTTTGAACTATATGATCTTTAAGGTCCCTTCCAACCTAAACCATCCTATGATAAGATAATGCTTTGAAGTTCCACCCAAGATGCCCTGTGTGAGGTCTTTTTGCAACAGTAGCTTATACTCCAGTACCATTTTAAACTTGTGGAAAGCAATTTTTACAAAGATCTCTAGTGCAGATCACTGTGCATTTGGAGTCACAGTACAAAAACGGGCTTCCTAAGCAATTTACTAGATCTTCTCAGTGAGCTTTTCCAAACAAGGTAATTTTATACCTACAAGCGTGTAAACAGTACCAAAGGGAACCTATTACATGGAGGATGTATGTTCATCATCCCCCACAGGAGTATTATTTCGAAAACCAGAAGTCTGAACTCAACATGAAAATACACGATATTCTTTCCTTCTAAGCCTTCACGCAGCACATAAATAACTGCAATACGTTTTTGGTTAAAGCAGATGGCATTTCACATCTGTGTTAAAAATACATTTATTTTTTTCCCTCCCCAGCAAATCATTACCTTGTTCTAGGGATTAACAGCAAAAAATGATCTACACTATACAAAAGCAGCTGTGCCTTTGAAAGGAGTGAGACTGTTCTAAAGGGCGTCTGCAGAAGAGACTGAACTGGTTTTTGCTTAATCCTTGGAAGTAATGCGGATTTAAGTTTAACACAGCAGCCAATTCCAAAAGTGAAAGAGTTTCAGTTGCAAAATTATGCTTTGTTATTTTGAAAAAAAGGGGATCTTTCAAGAAAGATGATAGTGATGATCCCTTTTAGAAGTAGGGGAGCAGGTGTACCCCTGGAGTAAACTCAACCTGCACAGATTAAACTGTTCCTGGATTTTTAGTAGCAACATTTCATAGCTAGAGCAACAGGAGGCAGAGGTAGGGGCGTCCTCGGAAGGAATTACCCTTAGAAATAAATATGTGTTATTAACCTCAGTACCAGTTTATATATTAACATCTGTCTTCACAGTATGTGGTTTCGAGTTCTCTTGTGCCGTACTTGAATGTTCTCTTAAACTTCCACTCCTGGGACTGTAATTCATTCCATATTCCTTTCTCCCCCACGATTGTATATAAATAAATACAATCTGAGGAAAATATGAAACTGCAGTAAAGCAATGAACATTCCCTCAAGAATAATTTCTCTTTCCTGCAGTGTCCCTTTCCACCTGCTGTTCCTTCACAATCCTCACAGTCTTTTGTTATTTTGATAAACCTACTAATACCGAGGAGCCATCGTAATTGCCACCCATCCCTGGAGATAAGCGAGAGAGATGGGTAAGCAGATGTCAAAGTCTCAAAACAAAGGTGAGTACAAAGCTATGCAGAACACTGGTGATTTATAAAGGAGACATTAGCATTATCGAGCATTGCTTTGGGAAACGGTTATGCAAAGAATTAACAGGTTCAACTGAAAAGAAGAAAGGAGCGGTTGGACCTGCCTGAGCAAGCACATTAGCATAACCCTTGGAGAAAGCCGAAGGAAAAGGATTTACAGCGAGGGAGCTGGAAAGCAGAGGCTTGCAGCTGTCAGCGAACAGCAGCTTCTGTTTGGACCTGCCACTGCCAGGGAGGCAGAGCCGGTGCTGTCCTTACCAACAAACAGCCGGGAGACCCGACCTCGCCACCATGTCTTCTTCTAACTGAAATAACGAGCAAACCCTCATAAATTTTCGCTAAACAGCAAAGCTGAGAAGCACAGTGAAGTCTACTGTTTTTAAGGATAAAATGCCTTAATGTCTTGCGTGCCGAGAGTGAGTTTGGGCCGCTCGCCGTGGGAGCTGGGACTTGGGCAGCCTGTGCCATTCAGGCCCGGCTCTCATGGCCCACATCCTCACCATCTCTGAGGCTTCTCCGCCTTGGAGGCTTCAGTAGAGACCCACACCAACCCAGGCCTGGGCAGGGACTGCCCAGCGTGTGCTCGATTGTTTAGAAGCAGCTCTGACTCAAACCTCTTGCCTCGGGTATTTTGTGGATCGCCTTGCCCATCTGTACCTTCATATAAAAATAACCATTACGCTGCAATGTATAATTGACCCGAGTTGAAAGGCTGAAGACATTCCGGTGTCTTTTCTTCCACCCCTGACTAGAAGCATTCACTGGGGACAAATAACTCGTTATTAAATTTCTCCAAGCATAAGTTTATTCCAATAGACTCCTAAAGAAACAAAAATGTATATTAGACTACGCTTCCCTATTTCCACCATTAGAGAAGAATTGCTTCAACTAACAACACCAGTTTCAAGCTTTTTAGGTTATTTAATGTAAGATTGTTTTAGCAATTTTGTTGATATGGAGACATAGATTTTTCTCAATACCTATGACAGCTATGTAGTTCTAGTTTCTAAGTAATCTTTTGTGCATGTAATAGTTCAATGAATCACTTTTGGGATGAAAAAAAAAAAAGTTAAAACATACTGAGAGAGAAATAGGTGGTAGTCTCACACAGTGTTCGTAACAGTGGCGGTTACACCTCATGAGTCCTGACAACCTTTCTGGGAAGTCCTGCTGAAATTTCCCTTCCCTCTCTGACATTTAAATTTCAAAATAGTAAAAATCTAAGCAACATAAAAAATAAGCAGTAAATACTCACATGATTCCACAGGTCAGGGCTTGCTGAAATGAATGAATGGGTGAGTGGACAAAATAATTAGCCTTGTCTGGAAAGGCAGGGCTCTGGCCCAGCCAATTGGGATTTGTCATTTGGGGAAAACCTTAGCATAATTACAGGGTAGTTGGTTCAAGGTGTCTCCTGTCACAGCTGATTGCAGTAAGTGGTATAACAACACATTACCTGTCAGAGATCTCACACCGTGTTTTATAGTCTACTGAATAAATGCCGAACAAATGCTTTGAAAGAGATCTCTTTTTGTAAAGCAAGAAATATTTTATAGTTTGACTTAGGTTTGCTTTTTGATGCAGCAGTACTTTGAGCAATAAAAAGTTTTTTTCATGGCTATGCAGAAACAGGGTAGGGGGGAGCAAAACTGCATTCTGTATAGAGTGCTCCCAGGCGGTGCATCCACGCTGGGTGGGAAACAAGGCCACAGGAGGAGATCCTCCCCTGGAGTGGATAGTGAGTTTGCTAAGCCTGGAGATCACTGAATTGAGCACCACGTTTGGCGCTCTGGTTGCTCGCATAGAGATCCGGGCAGGACCACTGGGGCATCCCTGGCAGATGCTGATATAGGGTTTGGTGACACCTACAATGGAATGGAATGGAATGGAATGGAATGGAATGGAATGGAATGGAATGGAATGGAATGGAATGGAATATTTTCAGTTGGAAGGGACCTACAATGATCATCTAGTCCAACTGCCTGATGGATTCAGGGCTGACCAAAAGTCAAATCATGTTGTTAAGGGCATTGTCTAAATGCCTCTTAAACACCAGCAGTCTTGGGGCATCGACCACCTCTCCAGGAAGCCTGTTCCACTGTTTGACCACCCTCTTGGTAAAGAAATGCTTCCTAATGTCCAGTCTAAACCTCTCCTGGGGCAGCTTTGAACCATTCCCATGCCTCCTGTCACTGGATCTCAGGGAGAAGAGATCAGCACTTCCCTCTCCATTTCCCCTCCCCAGGAACCTGCAGAAAGAGACGAGGTCACCCCTCAGCCTCCTTTTCTCCAAACTAGCCAAACCCAAAGTCTGTAGCTGCTCCTCACAGGACATGCCTTCCAGCCCTTTCACCAGCTTTGTTGCCCTCCTCTGGATTCATTTGAGAAATAAAGGTAATTAAACAACCTTCCACTACCTGTCATTAAACTCCTAGCTCTGATTAGGGTCACACAGCACTTTGAGTGGGGGGCTTCCCACAGCAGTGGGGTGGCAGGCAGTGCCCCGGGCTACAGCCGTTTTGAGCTGTGGACCCGCTGTTATACTTGAAATATGGCAATTTAAAAACTGATTCTTTTCTCCTGCAGCGTAAAAACAATTTTGTCTTCAGAATTGATTTCAGTCTCAAGACTTCCATTTCTGTATTGAAACATTTTTGTCATTTTAAATGTCATACATTGTGTTTGCTGTGTGTAATTTTTTTACTAAGTTTTTGGCGCTCCATGGCATATCCTTCTTAAATGTCTATAATGATAAATCCCCCGAATTACAAAATAGTCAAAATATTCAATTATCTTATTTTTTAAGGTTAGCAGAATAAAAATTTAGAAAAAAATGGTTTTAAAATAATAGTTTATAAAACCGTTCTAAAATTCTGAGAAAAAACACTCTAAAACAGTTTGCTGTGATGAAGAAAGAAGATGGAGTATAATTTTTCAAAATATATATTTTCACATTATCATTCCTTAGTAATACACTACTGTACTTTATTCTTAATTATGTAAGAATTTTAAAAGAATATTGGTTGGTAAGTCTAGAAAAAATGAAAATAAAGCTTTGGTATTTTAAATGTTAATGCTAAAATGTGTCTTTGTCCGCGTTGATTCCTCAACCTGCTATTTTTGTAAAAGAAAATACTATCCTTCATGGAAAATATGGAGCCACCTTTATGTGTCAGAAGAACAAGGAAAATAAGATACACAATAATGAGACTATGTGGGTCAAATTACTCTTGAGAGACTTGAAGTAGTTAGCAAAAGCCATTGCTGTTTCAGCCCAAGCTGTAGACTACTTGACCACTTGACTACTTTTCCAACTTGATCTATAGCAGCGGTTTTCTCTCCTGTAACATTTCATCTTTATGGTACAGTGTCTACTCCACAGGAGTCTTACAGCCAGAATCTCATCTGGCATCTTTACGCTCATTTTGTGGTCCGGCATCCACTTCCCTAGGCAAATAGGAATTTCCTCCCAGAATAAGCCAGTTCTTGCTGGCTGCAGTATTAAATAAGTGAAATAGTTCTCAGCATTTGAAGGAAGCATTACTGCGCTTGGTGGAAGGGATGGTGTGGAATCTAATAACATCAAGGAGCCTGAGGAGATATGGAAAGTGAGGTCTGCAGAGGTGTGGGAAACAAAAGAAAAAGAAGAGGTGCGGTGAACTGTGACCAAATCATTCTTCACACCTCATTAACCTACTTGTTTGTCTCAGACATCCAGCAACATCCCCTCTGGATTCTATCATCAAACTATTTCTTTCAAAACAAGACTTGCAGTCGCTGGTACAGAAGGTACTCATCCCCACCAGCCCGGCAGGGGTGCGGTCTGCAAGTTACTCGCTCCAGCACTCTTGGGCTTTTCGGTGGGCATCGCCTCGCGTTAAGAACAGCCTCACTGTCCGCTGAATGCGTCCCCTGCTGAGGCTGCCAGCAAAAGCATTAAGTTTTGTTTGCGTTTTTATGATGTGGACATCTGTCCACTAGCAACTGGAGGAGAGCCACCGGTGTCACGCCCCACAGCTGCCAGCCCATCAGCAGACACGAACCATTTCCAGTTGCTACCAAATGAGATGGATTCAACCCAATAACCTGGTGCTAAATGTGCTCCTCCAAATCATAAGGGTATGGCTGTTGGGTGGCTCCTGATTTCACTTTGATATAACACAAATTGGAATGTGTTACTGCTGGCTGTGGGGCAGCAGAAGAAGGTGGAAAAATAGTAAAGCCACAGCTGGCAGCTAATAAGAGGAGATGTCTGAAGGCAAATGGGAAGAGAAGCTGGTAAAGATATGCAAATACCGCCCAGTTTATATCACTGAACGCTACAAATAAAAAAATAGGGTGTGTAATGTGCAAAGGTGGCCCAAAGCTTCTAAGCAGTGCAGGCAAAATTTGAACTCTTGCTGCCCCAAGAATGAAGCATGGAGGAACCGATCATGTTATTAATCTGTGGCAAAACTCAACATTGGCATTTTGGCAGAACGGGTTGGAAGGCTGAGGGCGCTCGGTGGAGTGAAGGGAGGCAGGGGGCTGAGCCGAGGATGTGGTGTCCCCCTTCCCTTCTCTCCACACCTCCCCTGGTTCCACTGAGATGAATCCCACCTCCCTGGCACTTCATGTCCCAGCAGAGCAAAGCATTAAGGCACCTGTAGCCCGTTTCTCAGCAGCCTTCCTCTGAGCCTCAGTCACACATGTCAGATCCTACCCTGCACACACCATATCCCCTTCTCCTCAGCCCACCCTTCACTGAGATCCCCTTCTCTTTATTCCAGCACAGTTTGGGACTCCCCACCTCCAACCCTCATTTCTCCAAAGCGCCCGTCTTAACCTTCACATCCCCCAGGCAGAAGGATCTACTCCATAGTACGCTCACCCACCACGTCTGTGCGACAGAGCCTGTCCTCCAGTGTACATCCCTCAGGATGCTCTTTTCCTTCAGCCCTTCACCATACAGAGCTGACTCCCCTAACTCACTCCCAGGATTCTTGATGTTGGTGTGCATTGCCCTCACCCAGGGCCAGACCCGGGCAGCGTTGCATCCCTCTCAGGCAAACTATGGGAGCTCAGGTCGCACGGGTAGTTTTGGTTAGTACCACGTATGTTTCGCAGGCCCTCTGCACGTCTGGAATTTGCTTTCCGCATGTAGACGTGACTTACCAATTCTTTCTCTTTAGTCAAGATTTTCTAGACATTTTCCACAGTACTTTGTCAACTCCAGCCTAAAGAATTCAAACTGCTTTTTGAAGAACTATGCCTTAACTCCACCCAGACCCCCCCATCTGCTACAGGGTTCAGCTACGCACGGAGGTGGGCCGTCAGAAGCAACTATCACTTGTGTTCTCTTTTGCTTGAAGGAGCCACTTGTGAAGCTGCAAGTCTTACTTTTTCTAGGACTGAGGTCTGCATGAGATCTGACCAACAAGCACATACTGTGGACATCCTCAAATCTTACTCTCTGAGCATCTGTGTCAGGGATCTGGCCTCCATTCACACGGGCTCATTCTGGCCTTTGTCGCCAGGTTTCCCAACCGTAAAAAGCAGGGCACTGGGGAAGAGACATGGAAATCAGTGCACTCCCTTGCCTTGCCCCAGGATGTAGGTTAAGCATAGAGCAAAGCCGGGGAGTTTGGGAGCACGCTGTCATTTCATGTGAGTGATATTTTCCTTCCTACGTGTGCATAAACTTTCCAGGTGGAAGTATCTCCTGAATGCTGGCAAGAGAGGGGGTCCGAACGCCAGACCCCTCTACTGTATTACAGCAGTTAAAGTCATTCTGAGAACTCCCCTCGCCCACTGTGGCATTTGACTGCTCTGTGGGTATGTCTGTGTCGCGAAATGGAGCCCAAAGGAGAGTTTCCTCTTATTTCCAAATAAAGCAGTTTCCCTGCACGGTACAATGCAATGCAGAGACCCCGGCCTGGGTCCTGAACGTGGTCAAGTGTGAAAAACTGCAGCGTGTTTATTCGGCACAGGACATTTTTAGTTTGTCTGGACTACTTTTACGGTCTGAGCTGGTCTCTTTGTGGGATGGCTGTGCACCGCACCTTATAAGCCTAAAAGCCCACATGGATCGAACCTGCAGGTTTCAGTCCCACGCTCGGTTCTGCAGAGCAGCTATGCTGTTGCCGTCTCTGCAGAGTTTTTGGGTTGGACACAGCCCCACACTCCCACGGTTATGATTTTTCCTGTTCTGGCACATTTTTATATGCAAGGCTGCCTCTGACTTGTGCTCCTCTGTCCAGGCTAAAGAAATCCCGTGATGGGCAGCACAGCTCTCCCCGGGAGACCCCCTACAATGTGGCTTGCGCTCAGTGCCTTCCAGGGCTCAGATCTGAGCTTTTAAAAGCAACATAGAAGGTCCTTTGGCCTTTTCATTTCTTTCCCCCCCCCCTCCAATTTTGAATAACTAACTCATTTTAGTTTTGAGAATGACATACCTAATTTACATTTAAACCTTTCTAATCCCTTGCCAAGCTGCCATGACAATAGGCACTGTAAAAATTAGTAAATAAGAATTTTCTTATTTACCTGATTGCCTTTCGTGTCTCATTGTCCTTTATGTCAATCTATGCCAAGGCACTTTCAAGTTATATCTTCAACTGTGAACGCTAAAAGCAATCTGAGTGAAATGCTTTTATGTCAAGAAAGATATAGTCCTGTATGTCATGTGTATATATTGAAAGCAACAGCTTTAATAAAGGAGTAAAGAAGGAGACACCCTTCCCTCACCCAGTTCAAGTGCAAAAAGGATGGGAAAGGGTGGTGAGGCACTGGCACAGGTTGCCCAGGGAAGTTGTGGATGCCCCATGCCTGGAGGAGTTCAAGGCCAGGCTGGATGGGGCTTTGAGCAACCTGGTCTAGTGGCAGGTGTCCCTGCCCATGGCAGGGGGGTTGGAACCAGGTGATCTTCAATGTCCCTTCCGACCTAAACCATTCTATGATTCTGTGAAACTAAGCTCCTGCTTAAACCAATGTCCAATAGTGTACAAGAGCACAGGGTGCTTCTGAAGCTTACCTAGTCCCAAATTCTCACTCATGAAAATCTATACAGTACAGGTATCTCTGGTGCATCTATGCGAATTTAGACCAATGAGCCCACATTCATTAATACAGTGGACATCTGGGATTGTGTCTTTAGTAAGAATAAGCCCACTGGCCTATTCATGTGTAGTGATATGGATGTCTAGAAAAGAATCCTTTCCATGCGGACAAGTTCAAAGCACATATGTGGAGGAGAGAAGCACACATCCTCACCACAACAGCATCAGAAAGGAGCTAACCCACTCTGTATCCTTTCCTTTGTGAAGACTGGAGATTACAAAGAGCACTTACCAGTCTTCCCTGTACTCCTAAATTCTTGCCCTGTAGGATACCAGGACCACTGGATTGCAGCAAATCCTGCTTCTTGTTCTCAGCTGCCAGATTTTATGTTTTTGTGCCAGAATGTGTCTTATGGACCAGAACCTTTCTTTCTGTTATGAAAATATAATCCACCTGGAAGTCATTCATGTGGAAGACACACAAAATCCACGAGAATGTTTTCCACCCCCATTTTTCTAAAATAGTAATCATTTTATTAACTGTGCCATAGTCACAGAGAATAATATGCGGTAGAAAATATCGCATATGATACCGACTAAGAATGAACCACCTTTGGTAAAGAGTATTGGCCTCCATCCCAAACACAGAGACGTATCATTGCCCCAAGCAAAGCCACATGGAAGGCTCACAAGGAAGGCGGCTTTGTTTCCTGGCTGTTGCTTTGCAAAATATTGTGTAAGTGTGTAAAAGGAGGCAGATGAGAGCAGAAGAGGAGGAATGGCAGTGCCTAGAAATAAGTTTTTGCAGCTCTGGCTGGAGGGACTGAGGTGTTACCGTCCCCTGCTGCCCTCGCATCTCCCAGCTGGAAGCTCTCTACATGTGCAGCAGAGACTGGCGATACACATGTAGGCAATGTTCCTCAGCCAAAACCTCCTTCAGCTGTATTGTACCCCGACACAACCAGGCCCTGGACCACAGAGGCCGGGAGCAGGTGCGCCAGTGCCTCTTCTGCTGCAAGTACACATTTCCAACTATGAGAAACAGCATTTGACTAGTCAATGTGGACTTGCTTCTCAATTTCTTTGAGAAGCCTATATTCCCTACTAGTTTCTGTTTGGTTCCTCTGCCCTTTTTTTTTTTTTAAACAGATTGGCATTTTCTGTCAAAAAAAAAAGTTTCATCAAACAGTTCCCATCCAGCAGTACTTCACAGTGTGTTTGCTTGGTAAGTTTTTGTTCTCTTCACCTTTGCATGTATTGAACTTGATTTGGACCTTGATCTCAACGATTTTCTTCTGAGACCTTCTTGCAGTTAAATTAGCTCTTTTTTTTCTGAGCATTCAGAACTTCCCTGCTGAGTCTGCCCCCCCCCCTTGCATGTGAAGTCAAGGAGAGTAAAACTCTATTACAGTTTTGCCGTAACTATTTGTGCCCTGGAAGGAAGTTCTGAGATGCAGGTACTAAAGGTGATGATCAATCTTTGACCTGTTCAAAGACCTGTTCTGAACAAGAAGTTCAAGGGCTCCAGAAGACCGACTCTTTTTTTTGTTGTTGTTTTATCTACCTGCTGCTAGCTTACATATCACTTCTCCAGAAGTCAGAAATAAATTAGTAAATATTTCTAACTAGGTATATCTAAAAATGGTGTGTCCATCTCGCACAAACTTTACCAGAGGGTATTCCCGATTTGTTTCTGCCAGAGTAATAGAGGAATCAGACCCAGGGAATTTTCCTCTTAATTTCCACATTCAGAACAATAATACAAGTAATTGTAAATCCAGTTTGACAAAGTCTTTATGCACTTTTAAAATAGCTTTGAAAAAATGAATTGCTTAAGCAAATAAGAATCTCAGTTTATTAGAATGCCTGAAGAAACAGATCCACCTGTCTGTTACCCTCAAAAAAAATAAGAGTCCAATTTATTAAGCCTGCTGAGAAAAATGCTCGTTAAAGTAGGTCATAAACGTTCCGTGTGAAGATGACTACCTGAATTTGAATTAAAAACAACAAAATCAAGGCTTTTCACAAGGGCTGGGATAGGAGGTTGCTTACCAGCTAGCTCCCATACCAGTGAGTTTCCACACCTAACACAGCTGGAATGTGGCCTTAAAGAAAATCTGCATTATAAATTGCCTCTGAACTGATTCACCTGCTTGTGAAACGAATTTAAATGACTTCTGAAAGCTGCAGAGGTAGCAGTTCATTTGGATTGCAAAGCAGTATAGAAAAAGTAAGTGTCTTCCCAGGCTAACAATCTACATATTAAAGACATAAAAAGAACTACTTGGAGTCATAAAGACCAGTGCCAAAACAAATTCAGGAAGACCCATGGCAAGTGAAATGGTGAATCTGGGCAGCAGTGTCAGTGTTCGTGGGTTATTTATCTTACATAGTCGTAAAATGTCGTTGTATGTTATAAAAATTACACTACGTTTCAATGTGGCATTACCCAATATTTTTAGGCCCTGAAGGAATAGCTTTGGGAAATGGCAATTTCCATGTGAGTTTAACATCTAGACTACATTTGATTTTTAATAGTTTAATTCTTTGTAATATAGAAATAGAATTTCTGGAGGGTGTTTTTTATACTCTTCAACTAGTCATTTGAGAACCATTACAGTTTCTTCTGTGCTTGACTCTACATGGAAACTGTCTATATAAAGATGATATATGAACTTCTGGCATGCCTGTATAAAACAGAGTGAATTATTTATTTCCAATTCTGTTTTTCAGACCCCAACTACGCGTATTTGAACTTTCTAACAAAACCACCTGTAATTAGATCATTATGAAACAAACAGAATGTGAGAGGAAGATAGAGATTAAAAAGTTCAAAAGCTTTGGGTAGGATTGTTTTACATGATGGGTTTTTTTTTCTATTTTCTTGCTTCTACTTTGAGCAACCTTAGAGTAAATCATCTAGGAGAGATGTTTCTCTGAACATAAAGGAAATGATCAGTTCACTGAAAAAGGGGAAAGATCTTGCAAGCTGGTGAAATCCTACAAATGTAGGAATTCCACCGTGAGTATAATATCAGCAATGCAAAAGCATTAAGCAGTGTCTCCTCTCCTGTCATATCACTTCTGAATTCACATGCTCCAAGATAAAAGAGGAATTTAATAATGGATAAGACAGTAGTTAGAATCTCCTATCTCTTAAACTGGGATTTTATCATACTAATTTTTCAAGGAAAGATTATGGAAGTAATAATTCATTTTCAAAATCAATTTGCAAAGTCAATCACTTCTAATTTTCACCGGATACACAACAATTTCGCTACTATATTTAGTAAACCACTTTTTATTTGCTGCTTCAAACATCTTTATAACACATAATTATTTATAACCCAGTGCTGGATATCTCAGGGATGGATTTAGAGTCCATTAATATACATCTTGCTCGGACCCTGCTTTAAATACCTGCTGCAGTTTTGCATGGGAGGAAGTGTTTACATGATTAATGCTAAAGCATGCAACACCTATCCATAGCAGAGAGAGAAAGATTTTAGTTAGAACTTCTCCTGAGCTACCGGTTCACTTTCTGTAGACTCAGTTTATGTCAGCCTCTTTGGGCCAGAATAATTGTTGTGAATCCAAAACATGACACTCAGTTTGAGATTATTAATTTGTAGCTTTCCTTTGGCCTAAACCAGCTGCTTCTTGCTTGTAAATATTTCCATACTGGTTAGATATGAGTAGAAAGATTATGCTGAAGTAATTTGTTGCCAAGAAAATACAGAAAAATGATCAGGAAAATACAGTGGTATAAAAAAAGATGTAAAAAAAAAATCCCCAAATGGGAATGCTCGGTTGCCCAATTGATAGCTCTTGTTTGCTAAAGGCACATAGCAATAGGACTCTTCATTAGTGTGACATCACAGGTAAAATTGCAGAAAGGTGTATATATTCATATGTGTGTGTTGATGTGCACTAAAATTACATGCTGGCTCAGCATGCTCAGCCTCTTCAAAATCCTACTAGAGGCCTACCTGTATCTTCAGGCGAGTGTTTGATTTTTGCTTAGCGTGGCCTATAACACTGATGCCCTACAGGCCTGCCAGAGGTCTGGCCCAGAATGTAAAAAAAAAAATAATAAAAAAATTTCTCATCTGGAGGGAATGACCAGGAAGAAGTTGGCTTCAACTCAGTAGAGACATTTGCAAAAATGTATCCTGAGGTAGAAGAAATCAACCAAGCAGAATACCAAACATGCGGCAGAACATGGAAATCAATAGAAGTCTAGGAAATACAGCATGGTAGGACTGAAGGAATGAAGGACATTTATTTAAAGGAGATTATTAGAAAAACATGGTAATAGTTTTTATAGGCATGAAATGGGGAAAGGATAAAAAGGGATGAAGGAACACTTTTTTTTTTTCTTCTAACTGCCAACATGAAAACACCAGTTTTAGGGTCATTTATTTCCTCCTTGAGCAAAACCAAACTTTGAATTTCTGCACACTGCAGCCAGTAACCCTAGAACGAGCTGAACTTTAAACACACTTGATCTTGCTTCTGTGCTGCAGAACTCATCCAACACCACACAAGCCAATACTAAGCAACTTGTCCAAGGCTAGTTTACATAGCCTTGTGAGTAATTTTTCAGTGTAGCATCCAGTTGTTCACTCTTGCATGCAATATGGTTACACAATTATTAGGACTTTTAAAAGACTTTAAATGCTGTAAACAGAAGATATAAAACCCACTAGACTTCATCGCAGGCTTTGTTACCAAGAATAGGTGGTCAAGACTTGAGAACATTAAAATCTTCCAGAAACCTATAATCTTTATCCCATACTTAAACAACTCCAGTCCTTTCTCCGATCCTTCTCTTAATGGATTTGAAGTATCTACAGTTAAATCTATTTTTTTTCCTCTATCATGGCATCACAATTAAGTCGAAAGTTCAGTTCCAGTCCATCTAGTTAGTATCCCATCTACCTGCTGCAGGACATGAAAACTGGTGTAGTGACTGTCCAGCTCTCTGTCATAATATTTGCAGTACAGCTGAAAGTAATTGAGTAATGAAGACCGAGCTATTTTCCCACTCTTCAGACATATCAGAGCCTAATAACTTTGAATGACACTCACAGAACATTAAAGGGAAGCTTGCATCCTGCTGCCTATTTTATCCTACTAGATAACTAAAGGATGATTACTGAGCTGCCAAATTGATACTTTCCTTTATCACTTAGGATGGGATTTCTTGCAGCCACCTAAAAGTTAGGTCCCTGCTCCAAGTTAGTTATTCCAGACACTCTTTATTGACAGAAAAAGACAGATAACCCTAGAGCATGACGCATCCCATCTAGGTACAACATATGTAGTAGAGTTATCCTTGCCAGGATACACCTTCTCGCTCTAGTGACAGAGTAAATCATGGATATATAGCTGCATCCACAGACCTAACACATAAATGGTTAAAATGGTAAGAACTGAATGCTGCAGTGCAGTTTACCAGGTAACTTCAGGCATTTTGCTGAGATGCCTACTTTAGGAAACCGCAGTCCTCAAAGACTGGCTCTGCAGGAACCTCTCAAGTTTATTTCAAGTCCTGAACTGTGGGTTAGGGGGGAGGAATCACGCTGCAGAACTGCCTGTCTCTCTCCATTGCCTGCAGATGGTACCTAATGAGAGTAGGCCTCTAATTAGTGCATGAAAGGTAAGGTATGTAGATGAATTCACGACCTAAATAGTCAGTTATTCACACAGAAAATGAGAAGTAATTTCTCTCCCAAGGAGATGGAGGCACTTTCTGCACTATATTGCACTGCTCAGGATGTGATAAAGGACAATGTGAATATCATCATACAAAATTACTCAATTTGAGAGTCAGTGCACAGTCTGGAGGTGTGCTAGGGGACCCACTAAGGCAGCAACTGCCTGCTGTAGAGGTTCATCTGCATTTTCTCCAAGATACTGCATAACTGAATACTTGATGTTTAGCCTAATTTTCAATAAAATTATAAAAAAATAAATCCTAATAATTGCTTGCTTAAAAGGAAAAAAAAAGACAAAAAGTAAAATGAAAACATGGATATACCCTGTACCAAGTTAGCTCTAAAGATGCCCACTATATAAACCATTATTATCAAATTGCTGCAGTAATATCCTGTACAAGTTTTTTTTTTTATAAAGAGCAAATACAGGAAGGACATCAGCATGGTCAACAATAGGGCCCAAGCAGCAACTGGGCCAGATTCAATAACAAGTGACTCAAAGAAAACAAATGCAGACACCACTAGAAGCGTGCACATGTACAAACCCTTTGGTTTTATTAGTTACACTAGTGGGGGCTAGAAATCTAATTTTAGAAAATTGGGAATGCTAACAAATCCTGAGTCCTTCATGAGTGCCATCGCCAAGCACTTGTTCATCTCCCCATAACATAAACCAAAGGAAACAGCTCAAAATTGGTTTATGTAACAGACTGATTACCCAAATACAGGACTAAAATACCTTGCAAGCAAAGGAACCACTCTCTTAAATTAATTTGCTTTCAAAACCAGATGCGAAAGCAAACGCAGGTAAAGGAAATCCAGCCATCAAGAGGGACCTGGACAGGCTGGAAATGTTGGCCCATGCTAACCTCATGAAGTTCAACAAAGCCAAGTGCAAGGTCCTACATCTGGGTCGGGGCAATCCCAAGCACAAATACAGGCTCAGCAGAGAATGGATCGAGAGCAGCCCTGAGGAGAAGGACCTGGGGGTGCTGACTGACGAGAAGTTCAGCATGAGCCAGCAATGTGCGATCGCAGCTCAGAAGGCCAACCGTATCCTGGGCTGCATCAAAAGAAGCGTGGCCAGCAGGTTAAGGGAGGTGATTCTTTCCCTCTGTTCTGCTCTGGTGAGACCCCACCTGGAGTACTGTGTCCAGCTCTGGAGCCCTCAACATAGGAAAGGCATGGACCTGTTGGAGCGGGTCCAGAGGAGGGCCACGAAGATGATCAGAGAGCTGGAGCACCTCTGCTATGAAGATAGGCTGAGAGAGTTGGAGTTGCTCAGCCTGGAAAAGAGACAGCTCTGGGGAGACCTTGTAGTGGCCTTACAGTACCTAAAGGGGGCCTACAGGAGAGCTGGGGAAGGACTTTTTACACAGGCTTGTAGTGATAGGACAAGGGGTAATGGCTTCAAACTAGAAGAGGGTAGATTTAGATTTGATACTAGGAAGAAATTTTTCACTTTGAGGGTGGTGAGGCGCTGGAACAGGTTTCCCAGAGAAGTTGTGGAAGCTCCATCCCTGGTGGTGTTCAAGGCCAGGTTGGATGGGGCTTTGAGCAACCTGGTCTAGTGGGAGATGTCCCTGCCTTATGGCAGGGGGGTTGGAACTCGATGATCTTCAAGGTCCTTGCCAACCTAAACCGTTGTATGATGAAATGTATGATGTTCTGTGAAATGCCCAGTAGAAACCCAGCAGCAGATACCATCCCGATCTATATGGGGTGGCTGCCCTTCCATATGATGGTGGCCAAGGCATGTGATGAATGTGTGCTATATCAGCCACTCATAAAGCAGGAGGAAGAAAAGAGCTGGCATTTCTTCAGTCTGTTCTCTGTGCCATAGGTAAAAATGTGCCTGGGAAAAATCGCCCTACTGTGCTGTCCATGCCTTTTCAGCAGCATTTGAAAACACAATATACGATTGCGATGATATATACTGTATATCACAATGAAAGAATATATCTGCAAAACAGGGAGAAAAATTACCCTTCTTTTTCTTTATTCAGCTAAGCTATAAATTGCCATCTGGAAGCAGGAGTCAGAAAATGTAGCAAAATAGGTAATGACAACAGACAAGCTCAAGAAGAAAAATTGTTTGCACGGTCCTTGCCATTGCTCCCAGACTGGGTTCCATATCCTGGCAAGGTGCAATTCGTCTTGGAGCTGTGGAAGCATGCATGACTCTTACGGCAAATTCTTCTGTTAAAAATTAACTCGCTACCCTGGATTAACAGCTGGCGCTTAGCAAATAGTGTCTGTGCTCTACTGATTTTACCTCCTTTATAGCTTTCTCTGTGACTGCCCTTGAGTTAATGGTTACATCATGCATTAGTAGGGTAGTGCTCATCATTCATTTCCCAACATAGTGAGCATTGTCACATGCTGCATCCTAAGCAGGTCTAAGCCAGCCTAAATCCTTTGTAATTAACTTCGGCCCAGCACATGGAAGTGTATTTGACAATGAGCATCACTGTTCCCATCGGTTCTGCAGCGGGAGGATGGGAGGGTTCAGATGGATGACAGGAAACAACCTGGCATCTTTTCGCAGATCATAGCGCTACAGTGCAAGCGAATGTCTTTGCGTCGCACTGCAGGGATTAGAAAACTGCAGAACAAGTTATGACGGCCTAAAATGCTTCAGTTCTTTTAGTTCTCATCCAAAATAATTCAGACATTGACAATTTGTATATTAAATAATTTCTATTTTTCTTATACAGGACAATATGCCAGATTAATTTGCCAAATTTAATACTGAGGTTAATGACCTCATTCTCTGGCTATAGCTGTCAGAATCTTACGAGTGAGATAAAGTTTAATAGGTGACCTGGTTTGTTCTTTAACAGTTCACATGTTCTTTTCAAATATTTCCCATAGAACAAAATAATCTTGCAACTTTCATTTCACCCTAATATTCAGCAGACTTTCCCAGGTTTAGTCCACTGTTCTTATTTATAACCTTTGACATCACACAACATAGATCCTCCCTTTCCTTCTATCTACAGCAATTTTTATTACAGCCTATGATTTTGTCCTCTTTTAACACAAATCATTGTGTAACCAGTCATTTTTGTCTTTTTTTTTTTTTTAATATATATATATATGTGGTGGTGTCTTCAGTTCCTGCTCACGTTCTCTTTCCCTAAATTGCTTTTAATGCTTAACATATTTTTGAGGTAGAATCCTGCTCAGATCAGTGTGCAACATTGCAAATGCAGGGATACTGCCTCATGATGTCCCACCGCTACATAAAATTTGATTGGTTGTTTTTGCAGTCTTTGCAGTTAGATGAAGCCACTAGTTTGTCAGCCACTGGTATTTGTTATTCTCTGTTAGCATTTCTTTCCTAGGTACAACTCTTTCCCTGAGCAAATGCTTTTTTATTATTTTTCTCCAAACATCTTTCTTTCCTTGAGGGAGAAAGATTTTTCCTCCTCTGATTGCTACAGTGAAGTTTAGCCTATGCCCACTGGCCTGTGAAACCTGAGCAATTTACTACCACTAATTCGCTGAGAACTGCTACTAACTCTGGTTCCCAGTGAATGCAATTTACTTATTCAGTGGCTCTTCTTGTCTCTGAGGGAAAAATCAAGCAGAGATAGACCTTTTCTTACTTTTATTTGTGAATAACTCTGAGTTTGCTCATGCAAGGTAAAACTGAAATACTGCAGAATGGAAATACAGGTTGAAAAGAATCAGCACCCTCTTAGACCACAAATGTTCTTAATAAAGAGGAGAAAGGAATAGAACTTGGCCTTACATGGGAGAATTAAGGAGCAATTCAGAAATAGGATGGGAGGGTAAAAAAAGCAACCAAATAGTAAAAAATTATAGGTTGCTAATGAAAAGAAACAAAGGAAAGAGAATGCATACTGACTATATTGTCGATATATTTATTTACAGCATTTATTACCAGTTCTAAAAAAAAAACACTAATAAAATGCCTTGTTCTGCAGGATCTGATCCTATGCCATCAAAATTAACATACTTTTTTTCATTGACTGTATTATGAGTAGGACCAGGCTTTAGAGATACCTGCAAATTTAGAATGTAAAGAATTCAGTGGAATAGGGCCATTAAATTGTCACGAGCTGAGGGAGAGGATTACTTTGTAAAGGGATCACAGGAACAACTGCTCTGCAGTGATGCGTTTTTATGGTGAGACTTGGAGTGAAAATATTTTCAGGAGCCACAGGAAGGCAGTGTGTAACAACTTCACTGTAGTTTTGAAAGCTGCACGTCTGATATCTGAGGAAAGGACATGTGATATCTGTCAGTCGTCTACCTGATCTCAGCTTAGAGTTGGTCAAATATTTTTCAGTGGCACATTATTTTCAGGCAGAAAACACTGACCTTATCGTTTTGATTGCTATAATGTAAATGACTGATACAGTGTAAATTTGCATGTAAATAATCACCGGGGTGTTTGACATTTATAACACTTCCATCTTCAAAGTGGAGGCAGTCTTCTGTGAATGCCCCGAAGCGACTGCAGAAACGTGAATTTAGGTCAGTAAAAGCTGAGATGTGTCAGGCAGCAAAATGCCTAAAGACACAAACATTCAAGCGTCTTTCCCAGTCTGCCGTTGGCCAGCTGCCCCTGGGTGGGGGGACAGGATGCTCTTTGAAGGTTCTTTACCACAAGGAGGAGGCTACCCAGAGCCCATGACTATCAGACAAAATCCCTGCTCTTTCCTGCCCTTTAATGGGTCAAAAGTGTAAGGTATTTTGAAGGGAACCGCTCCAAACCTGCTTGAACACCTCCTTTCTGGTTCCACTCCTCCTCCAATTTTCTCATTATCCCATCTTTGTCCTTATGGATGATTGCAAGAGTAATAGCAACTATTACTCCACTGATGAACAGTGTGGGATTTACATTTATGGATAGAAGCGATGGGACATTAGTGTGTAAAATCCCTCAAACAGAGGTACCGAGTGGCTGGCATGTATCCTGGTGCAAGGGCTTCATCTAGTTGTCCTGTCCCCAGTCCTCACTCTTGTGCTATCTCCATCTTTAGAAATCTGGCCCTCGCAGCCTGCGGTCCTGGGTAAGCTGAATTCCCTGCAGAGTTGATAACCATGTCTCTGACATGCCCGGATGGAAATTAACAGTTTCAAGATTCCTGCACAGAGAATTCACAATATCACTGAATTAATTTTCAAAGTTTCCTAAAGTTTGACCTACATTTTTCTTTTGGATCACCATATTTCATAATAAAATAGTATTAATTTTTCCCCCCACCTTTAGCCTGATATTCAGCCTTCTCGGCAACAAAGTGATCGTATGAACTTTCAACATATTATACTATTTTCCAAAGGGAAGAATATATTATTTTTTTTCCAAATGTCATTCTTTCCAAGTTAATTAGTTAACATTAATACAGATTTTTCATTATGCAAATCAGATTACAAGCCCATTAGCTATTGAGGCTGTTGTTGGTATTCTTAACTATCTTAGTCCTGCAGGACGATGGGGAACAGACTCACACAAAGGTTTCGCTACAAGAAAGAAAACCTTATTATCCCGCACACCTCACAGGGATATATTTCAGCCCAGCAGAATTTCAGAAGCAGCTGTGTTTGCCGATGGGTGAATGTCTATCACTGAACTCGGCTGGATATAACCTCTTGATAGGGGATATGGAGAATTCTTGCAGAAGTAAAGCAGAAAATTGAAGGGGAAGAATGGTTTTGCTGAAGCAATAGCAAATGCAACAGTAGCAGGGGATAGCCATGTTTTGTTGAGCTTTGCAGCTTATGTGTGGCAGAAAGGAACAGCTGGCTCACGACCCTTAGAGGAGGAGGTTTTTGAGGTATTTGCTCTTTGCAGTGTGGAAACCTGACAGCATTCAGGCCCCAAAGGGAAGAACCTTCAATTCTGCCCAAAGCCAGTAAACTCGGTGTCTGGTTTTGTGACCTTTTTACATGCTAAACTTTCTATGGTGCCTAAATTGTTGGTTAAAGCATGAAATCTGATGTTTGTGTACGTAAGTATAAATATTAAAAACAATGTTTTCACTAATAAGAGGAAATTCAGAGACCTGGATATTCAGAAGTTTTGTTCAGCTTGCAAAAAGCTGTCCAGCTGTAACTGAAACTCATCGAAGTTTCCTGAACAAGGCAACTTTCCTAGGTGAGGTTTTATAATGCAATTTCCAGTAATTTCTCTGTTCTTGATTTTGGTAGGATCATCACAGTAGGATATCTTGTGGCATTTTTTGCTATTTCAATTTCCAGTTTAAAAAAAATTAAATTATTGCAAGGATCATGGACTGTGACAGGCTGAAGGAAAACTCTCGGTTTTGAGTTTTTTTTTTCCTAAGAGTTCAAACTTAGTTTTCTTTAGGCTTTGGGAAAGGATCACTGAAAGGTGCAGGTGACTGTTACTGAACCCACTTCTCTGACCCCAATTCTCACTTGAATTTGAGTGGTATTTCTTGTTTTCAGTGCTGAAACCTCTGAATTACCAATATCAATATAAATTAAACCAGAGGGAGCAAGGTTTAGGCCCCCAGAACCACTTAAGCATTTAAAGGATTCCAAAGCCTGAATGCTATTTAAATCAGTATGAGCTGGTTGGTAAAATACATTCTTAAACACAGATAATAGAGTCCACAGTGTAAAGGTTAGAAAAAAATATCCCCATTGCCTGCTTATTTGCATTCTAAACATCTCTGGCTTTGAGATGTTAAAGACCCTCCACGGGTGGAAATGACCAAATGATATGTAGCATTCTGCGAGTTTTAAAGAGTAGTTTGACTTTAGCATTTAAAGTGCTGGAGGTAGAGCTGCTAGAAAAGCTGTTTTGCATTAAAAAGGGCACTACTTTTAATTAAACATATTTCTGAGTTGTGTTATATTGTTTACTTTTTCTCCAATATAAAATCTCAGTAAAAAGGGGGAAGGTGCAACAATATGAAGATATTCTGGAAAAAGAGTTTGTTTGTCATTTTAAATTACTTTTCATTTTCATTTTGATTTTGTACGTACTTAAAAAGTGAAGGCAAAATCATTTGTTGAAACAAAACAGCTATAGAAGGATTTTTTCATTTCCTGACTGAAAATAACTTTAGAGTCTTTAAAGTGATAGCCAGAGAAGCATCTGGGTTGCATTATCTGAATCACTTGGAAATAAGAGGACACAACTGCTGGAATATGCACTTGAAAATTAAAATCTCTCACCGTTGTTCCAAATCTTTTCTTTTTTTCCCCCAAGCCTTGCCTTTTGCCTGCGGGTTTCTTTCAGGAGCCCTGGCGCTGCCCTGGCTCTGAGGGTCAAGCCTGGCGCAGGGCACCGGCACCTCACCCTTTGGATTTGCTCCTCCTCTGGGTTGCTCCTCCGCGGCTGGTGGGTGCTCTGAGCTGGGGGCATGCCATGGCCAGAGCCTTTCCCTTCAGGGCATTAATGTGGGGGAAAAGCGACCGAATTCCTAATCCATTGCCTGCATTTCTACCCTACCCGTTGCACTTTTTTTCCTACTCATCCCTCTAGGAAAAGGAGAAGGAGGAGGTATATTTTGACAGGTAGCATTTTATTTATGATTTAATAAAAATAATCCTTTGCATTCTCACTTCTAAAATCTTGTTTTGTTGATTTGTCCTATGGGCTGCTTTACACTGTTTACAAGTTGAACTAATGGTAAAAACCAATTTATTATAACCCATGCCCCCGCAGTGTGTTGATAAACAGGGATAGTGCAGGCCCTGCTCAGGCTGTAAGGTGTTTTCGTACATCAAAAATAGGTGCTGTTATAACAGCCAAAAAAATATTCTATTTCATACATTGCTCAGCTGCATAAAAGATGATTGTAGTAGCTTGTTATAAATACTTCCAAGTGACAGCACTTTCTTTATTGCCATTAGCATGTGCAAACACAATGAGCTGGCAAAGATTAACAGGCTGTACCATTTCGTACCGACGGAGTTTGTCTACCTGCCAGCATCATGTTCTTTCCCTTACTGTGTGTCTCTAAGAGAAGAACATGACTTTTCGAAATCTTGCTACCATTGCTATCATCATTACTTTACTAGGCAGGCAGCATCTTGAATATGTGTCAATTCTGAGAGTTATTTTTGATGATGTATCCCCTACTTATGGTCTGTTAAATGGATATTTTAATGCATACAATGCCAGATCAGTAGGAATTAATGTACACGATAAAACTCAAACACACAGTCTTGTTATCAACACTCACACTGTTAAGAGCGGTAACCAATGCTGTAATGTTTATAGCAGGCCTGTCTGGGTATGTGTAAATAAATTTGACAGACTGAGCAATATATTTGTGAAAAGATGCTCAGTATCCTTCGGAACATCCTTTAGTAGATAATTCTCACATAGTTCAGCTATTTTTTCCCCAAAGGAAGTGATATATATTTTAAGTTGCTTGCTATGTCTGTGCATAAAGCTCTTGATTTTTTTTTTTCTGGCTATTTAGAATATTAGAAGCTTTGTGCTAAAATGTGCTAAAAATGAGGGGACTGTGCATAAACAAATGGAATTTCATGGCTTTTAGATGCTAAGTGATTTGGGGAGGGTTTCCAAGCTTGTCAGCAGAGAATCTGTGTGGTAGAGCTACTGTTTTGCTTAATTTAGCTTGTTACTAAAGGAGGTTCGCTCAAATCTGTTTTCATTTTCCTTTTATTTCTATTTCTCTACATTCCTGGCCTCTCTCTATTTGATCCTAAGGTTAAATGAGGCAGACAATGCTTTAATAAATATGTAAATTCCACTCAGAAAAAGAAATTGTATTGAGAGTAATTTGTGCTAGTATTTCCATAGCAGATCTCATGAAGATGATGAATTAAGAAACTTTTTGAAGGTGAAAAACAGTCATAGACTTTTGTATGGCCACAAAATATGTTAAGGACAGAAGCCAGAGAAATTCCAAGAGGTCTTAATCCAGCACTTCATCCATAGCCTGCTGAGCCCCCACCTTACAGGGAAGGATCTGTCTTTAGTATTATTTGTAGGCTTCGAAAAACTCTCTTGCCCTGCCCTTCTCAAAATAAACACCCAGCTAGGGCACATTTCTGGGAGTTTAGAGAACTTGAGCCTTCTTCCTGCTGCACCAAGATGTTATGAGAGGTACCTATGTCTAAGAGTCCAAAGCTTCTCATGGATATGGCTCATCTCATGCCTGGAGCCCTTATCTTCCATGTCTTTGTGATTGTTTGACAAAACGGGTTCAAACACTTCTCTGTTGCAGCCCTGAAGGTACTGATGGCCCTTCTGGCCCTGCACAGCCTCCCCTATAGGGGCTTCACTACCCCAGCCCCTGGCCCAGGAGCTCCATTTCAGCTCAGCCTGGGACTCTTGGTCCTTGCCCCAGAGATATTGCAGGGGTGCCCACCTCCAGCCCTGTCTCTGTCCCTGTCTCCTGGGTGGATCCCTTGCATCTGTGCTGTTGTCTCATCTCTGGCCTCCTCTCCTGCTGCTCCTGACTGGGCTCTCTGGACAGCCCTTGGACCTGGTTCATCACTTGCTTCATCTGGGACTGTCAGTGGTCCCTGTTACCAGCAACTGGCTCCACCTGCCACGTCCCGCCCCCGTGGGACTGTGTCTTTTGGTGAGGGCACAGCTCGTTCTGGTGTTACTCTTGGCTGCCCATCCCTCCTGGAGCAGCTGGCCCTCACATCCGCAACACCCGTATCTTTGGCTATTTTTCCCACCGCTGTAACGTTTCAGCAAAAGTGCTTCTTATTTTTTACATCACTATCTAAAGATTCACCAAGTTTAGTCAGAAGTGCAGGAGGCCTGGGTTTAAGTCTCTGCTCCCAAGGAAGATCAGCAAACAGGTATTTCAAACACATTTCCTACAATACTAGCCTGCTGAATAAAATGAGATAGAGTTGAGATTTATCAGCATTAGCTGGCTCTCCCTCAGGTGTCCAGGAGATATGCTCTAAGGACACTTAGCCAGTCACTCTCTGGCAGTCAGATAGGTGAGCCTTTTGGAGAACCCCACCAGGTTCTAAGTGTGAAATAGGTCTCCAAGCAGCTGGGCGGCAAGAGGGGTCAGGTGGTGATGAGACATTACTGGGAAAGCCTGATGTGCTGAAGGAAGGTAGCAGTCTAGAGTGCTGGGAAATACCTGAGCAGAGGGTTTTTAGGAGTTCAGTAATGTCTGCGTGCTAGATGTAAGCATCTGAGCTCATTCTGGTTGCTACCAGTGCACATCTATTAGTAAGCACAGCAAAACTACCTTTGTGAGTGTCCCTGTGCATTAGGACACATACATTTCTTTTCTAAATGCAAATATATGCAGACTAACCCCCCCCAACCCCCAGTGCAAACAGTTGTAAAAACACTTGGTGATGATTCACTTGTCTATATACAGTAAAATATGACTGACCTGTTCTTTTCCAGGTATCTCCATGGGGTTAGCAGGTATGACACAGGATGCACAGGAGTCCCATGTCCCTCTGGGAGATCAGCTGGAGGTCAAGTGGGATATACCTGAATCCCACCCTTAGCTTAGGAATGACCCAGCTCAAAGAGTAGCAGGCTTAAACCAAAATAAGCAAATTCGTGCAGAGTTTTTTTTTTTTTAAACTGGATCTGATGAGATCTGCTGCTTACGAGGCTCTGCAGGAGAGAGCTACCAGAACTGCCTGTTCCCAGGCTACCTTACCTTTACACTGGCTGGCAGAAATCCAGTTCTTCCTGTCCTTCCCTAAGTGGCACGGAGTGAAGTTTGTGGCACACCGCTTATGCCCACATTCACTTGTTACAGCATGTACTCTTTGGCACGGTAAACAAAGCGATCCCAACCTCCTCCCAGCATTTGAAATCAAGAGGGGTGAGGGCTCTTGGTATGCAGATAGAAGCACTCGGTGCTTTGTAAAAACTCAAGTCCTTGATCAGAGATGTAAAAAGAATGCAAACCGGCCATTGGAAAAGCTGCAAGCTTCTGAAACGTCGGCACGAGTCAGAAGTGTGACAAACAAGTGGAGGCTTGAAGTGAGTGTGTTTGTTCTTTACTGGACTATTCTCGAACTAGTGCACCAGGCCTCCTTAGTCAAGCAAGACCTAACTCAGTGGCAAGCAACGCTACGTAACGGCAGGCTATGGGGATGCTCGGGCAGCCCTAGCACATTTATGAAAGCCCTGCCCATATGTCAGTATGCTGCTGCAGACCCAGAAATGTTCTTTTCTGATCACTCTGAAACCCCGTCCAGCAGAAGCAGGGCAGAGCTGCCGAGGAGCTGTACAAATCCCACTCCTCACGAGCAGGAGCGAAGCAAACAGGCGCCCACCTCTGCCAGTGTAAACAGGATGCATTTCTGATTCCCTCTTCTTGCGTGACCGTATGGAGGAGTTTGGTTTGTGGACCCTGTTGCTGTGCTGCTTCACCAGCTGCCCGGGCTCCTGCCCACAGCACCATGGCACTGGAAAGGACTCGAAATTGTTCGGAAAGCAGAGCCCTGGAAGGCAGCAATGGGACACAGAGTTACCATGGCAAACAGTCGGAAAACATCTTTTTTTTTCCTATCTCCTGAATCATCCTGGAAAAAGATTTGGATTGCGTTGTGTAAAAATATGTACTCAATAGTGAAGTCTGGAACAAGGAACGGTGATGTCACTCTTCTATTTTCAATCACCAGAAAGGTTTACCTTATTTTGGAAGTGGTCCATTCCCAGGAGATAATATGAAGAAGTCATAACTCTCACTGTGTTTGTTCATTTCTACACCACCAAATCTTCTGCTGAGCAAAGAGAGGATTATAAAGGATATCTTGCCATGTTTTTCAATGCAATGAATTGATCAGTGCTACAAAGTCTATTTGAGAACTAGGCAATCACATTTCTCTAGGCAGATTTCAATAGATACAGACTGCCCATGACCCTTTTCTGTCTTTTTCCAATTAATACTTTAATGAGCAAGTTTCTTCAAAGAACCTCTTCAGGAAAGCACAAATTTTATTTGAAAGGAGAGAAAATTTTTAAAAAATAAATTTTACATTTTTGCCCATTAACACTTGCCTTGAAGCTTGATTAAAAGAATTTGATTGATCTGGTCAGAATGATCAAGTCACTCAGATAACACAATAAAATTGTGGGTGTTATTCATTAACCTGTCCTGAAAAGGGACAGAACATAAAAATGTAAAGATTTTAATGTAAAATTCAGGTTCTGCATCATATTCAAGAAGCAGGCAAACCATGTAAATAAGGCTAATCTGCTACGCCTAAAGCAGATTTCTATTTCATAGGTTTGGTGGCAACATAAAGAAATACCTTTTCATAGGCTGCATTTCCTTTATGTTGAATTCTGTATATGCAAGAACATTTTCAGCAAGTAGACAAGACAGTTCTCACAGTGCTTACATGTCTATGGCTCAGGTTTTAATGCTGTGAATGAAATAAACATTAACCAGGCACCCCATGGGAGGGTTGTAGGCCTCCTCCCAGTGGTGCCATACGCCCGAAGGTGTGTGCCCAGGGAGGCTTTGTTCCCACCGCTGCAGAGCGGGGCTGTACAAGGGCAGTGCTGGTCCGTGGACAGCCTGTGACAGTGAGGCAGGTCACCAGAGCTCCTCACTTTACAGAGATTTTAGAGATGCTTTCCAGTTGAGTTCCTCATTGCTTTCTAGATCTTGAACCTGAGGACTGTCTTTTGAGGCTTGCTTCCACAGGCTCAGGAGTTAGTAATTTGGGACTTTTCTATTCAGCAGCTGGAACTGGGAGCCGGCGGATGGGGAGAGCTGGAAATGATGCTGTGGACTAGCTAAAGGTGTGCACTTAAAGTGAGAGGGACTGACTACATTAAAACTCTTGTGTGGCACTTTTATTCAAAAGCCAAGTGCCTTTGCTCAAGTTGCTTTAAGTCACTTTAGGATTAAAGGGAGACAGGGTGAATTAAAGCTGCTTTTACCAGTTAAAAAGCATATGATGTAGTTTAGCTAAACCAATTAAGACAGGTAAACTGCTCAGAGCTTCACTTGGCAAACCTGAAACCCCCTGCTGGTTGCAGTTCACGTTTTTAGTTCTTTTTATGCAAGTCTGTGATTTTCTTTTTTTTTTAATGAATGAATGAATGAAGGCGCCCAGTAGAGATAGACCATAGGTCATTTCTGGTACCATTCCTTACATTTAGCTGCTTTTGCTGAGAACAGATAGGATGTATGCTGCTATAACTGCACTGACTTGACAAAAACTGTGCCAGTGCTTTAACTACAAGCACTGAAAAAAGCATGAGAAAGATGCCAGAGGAAACATAGATTTCTGAGGCAAAAAAAAAAAGGACCATT
Organism: Ibidorhyncha struthersii; assembly: GCA_013398815.1. Classification (NCBI taxonomy): domain Eukaryota; kingdom Metazoa; phylum Chordata; class Aves; order Charadriiformes; family Charadriidae; genus Ibidorhyncha; species Ibidorhyncha struthersii. The sequence goes on along the minus strand of VZSZ01011426.1, from coordinate 75,863 downwards.
TTTCCATTGGGACCTCCCTGTGCTGTGCTTGGGGGTGTCTTCTTTGGCTGGATATACAGTTGCAATAGTTTGTAGTAAAGTAAGATCCTGTTCATCCTTTGGCTTTAGGGGCAGCACATTCATTTGGGGTCCAGGGGTCCTTGTCTTGTTCTCAAGTCAGCCATCAGCCAGCTGCAAGACGAGCCAAGACAATTTGTCTTTTTGGTCTACAGTTTGACTATCTGTAAAATGGTTATTTATGGCCTTTGTAAAGTATTTAAAAATTGGCTGGACATACTATAAAATAGCAGATATTCACTGGAATCATTATGCAAGTGACTTAAAAGCCACCAACTATTAAAAAAAATAGGCATTAAGTGCTTATTGGCATTTGCCTTTATGTTTTCAGTCTTTTCTCCACACCATGTAGGTTCAGCCTAGTGCGGCTTAAGCAATGGTCCAGGTTCTTTGGGAAGAGCTGGCCTTCTGGGGCAGGGATTTTATAGCTGATCTGCAGAGAACATCTACTGCATTTGAGATAAGTTGGATGAACATGCTGTTTCTTGGAAGGGTGAGATTCAATGCCCAAGTGTCGCCTATCCGATCTCATCTGTACCCGTGAATGTGAATGGAAATCCCAGTCAAAATTTTCAGCCAGAAAAAAAGGGCAAGCTAACCCCAGAAAAATTCTCATCTTTATAAATGAAAGTTATTATTTCTTCTTTGCTCTATATTTTGCCAGCCAGCCCTGGAGGAAATCCTCCAGGTATTGAAAAGCAATGGTAAATGTGTGGGATTTCGCAAAGCTGGCTGCCAAGACACCAGCCAAGGAGTTATCTGATGGCAACCACCAAGTAGCCCAGCAACTTACCTACCAGTGCTTCACCCCACTGCAGAGCCTGCAGAGCAGAGGGGGCCCCAGAGCCCAGTGGTCACATCTCACCCTCACCTTCCCCTTTTCTCCAAAGCTTTGCACTGCTCAGACGCTCCATCTGGATGCAGCTTGGGTGCATGTCCGTGCCATGGCCGTTCCACTCCCTGCCCACGGGCTCACCAGCACATGGAGTGTGGCAGTGTTGCGGACCAGGGTGCAGGCAGCCCTGGAGAGCACAGCCTGCTTGCAAGTCTGCGTCTGAGACCTGGCTCCACGGCGATGCTCGCCACTGCCCTTGCTGCTCTGCCTTCAAATCCCACCACAGACTACAGTCCCAGCACTACAAAGCTGTGAAGTGGACGTATTCCTCTAAAACGCCGTCTGCCAAGATTGCACAGGACCAGTCACGCTGATAGTTCATTATAAAGCCCTAATATGTATTTAATGACACCAAATTTTCTGCAGTGCCAGTTGGTATTTTAATAGCCTTAATAATAGCACATATTAATAACATTATTACTTGCTTGTGTAACACTCTCAACCTTCACTGTGCTATGCCAGCAATAACTAACGAATGCACGTTTTAGGAAATTCATCCACCTGGAGCTGATTTCTCTGAGTAAACTTCAGGGAAATAGGATGTGAGCTTGGTGTGGGAGTGGGTACGAGAGAGATTTGATGCTCCATGGAGTTATAGATCAGCTTCCAATTTCTGCTGATGCAGAAAACAGTTTAAAAATAGATAATTCCACCTGGGCCATTTGTGTGCCTGCTGCTCCAGACCCAGCTAAGAACAGCAGACCTGCTGCACGAGCCAAGCTGCCGAGAGGTAGGAATGCAAGATGAGGAGATGCCAATGTGCCATCTTTCAAACAATCTTTTCCATCCATCCTCCATATGACTAAAAATATTACTAGATGAAAAGAACAATATTACTGGGTTACTATATCAGCTTTGGGGTGTCTGGTGAGAGCAGCTCACTAGCAGCCTCATATATGCAGACATTGGGGAAAAGTAGAAAACCAGGCCTAAGATTATTTTAGGTCTTCTGTTTCACCTTGAATGGTTTGCTTTACCCAAAATGCTATGTAATCATAGGCCTAATCTATCAAGTCGGCAAGATAAAACGTTAGGACTACAGACAGCAGAAGCAAGAAGAAAGCTAAATTCTACAGCTTGCTGCCGATATCAGCCCCAGCCCCTGGGCAAATGCTATAAGTGGTTTTGAGGCTGTTACTCAAAAGGTGGTTCTCAGCACCTCCGGTAGGATCCTATACTTGGGTGGTGCTGCGGGCCCTCAGTGGGGGCAGATGTTGGCTAGATTTGTGCTGAGCACTTCTTCAGGTTGGGTATTTGACTTTTGCTATTTGTTATATACTTGGTCCACACACTTGAGCATCAGCGCCTCAACATCCTCCACAGATCATCCTTCATTGGCACTGCCCTTCTTCCTGTGCCCATTTAGGAATCTGGTTAGCAGCAGAGAGCTGGTGCTAATTTTAGGTACCGTGTTATGCTAAGTAAGACCTGTCTTGACTCGTAGCAGCTCCCAGGATGACGTGTGTGGGATATCAGTTTGACACAGTCACCTGGGCTCCTTCCTTTGGCTCCATGTTGATAGTCAACCCTTTTTGCCTTTCCCTACCCATCCACTGAGAGGAACAATCCCAGCACACGTCTCTTATGGCTGTATTCCCATTTCTCCCCCTTTCACATACTTCCCCGTCTTGCCCCGAAAGCGTGTGAGGCCATAGCAGCTGCTTTAAGCAGAACCTTTAGCTGCTGCCTGGGCAGCCACTAAAAATATTGAGACAATTTTCTCTGTAAAAATTCCACCAGAAAAGCCATGGACTGAACTGGCAGTTGAATGCTATTTTTCACATACCGACTGGAAGTTTTTCCTATTGATTGGCATTTAGCCTGTTCTAAAAAACTCTGGGTCAAATTCCCAGCTGGTATAAATCAGAGAAGTCCCACTGAAGTGTCTGATTTATTTTCCAAATGGTTTAAAAATTCAGCAGGAGCTTTAAACTGCAATGTTATGCATCAAACAGCTGGCTAAAATTCAGAAAGATAGCACGTTTTCAGTAATGCTCTTTGACATTAAGTATTCCTTATGGACCAGATATAATCAATACAAGTGTTAGAGCAAACATTCTGAAGGTTTAAAAAAAAAACCCCAAACCAAACAAAAAAACATGGATGTGATCAACATAAGTTTTAGGGATAAGAGTCAAAATGTGGAACCAAATTTTACATTTTGAGCCTTTGTTATCCTTTACAGATGTGTGTTAGTTGTCATAATGAGTCAAAATTCTCTTGGGTGGAAGTTTGACCCTCCTGTCAAAGTGACTGAAAGGATTTTGGTAGCTCTCAGTGGGAGTGGACTGCATCCCTTGTGAAGCCCAATTCCCCAGCAGCTGTGGGTATCACCTATGTGCATAGCACAGTTGTTGCATTTTTGTTTCCTTTCTCTTTTCAGTTCTGCTTCTCAAAACATTCAACACGTTGCTGGCCCAGACAGATGTTCTAATGAAACTAAAGGCCCAGGAGCTGAACGGCCTTGGGAGAATTACGGTGGCAAACAAAGGCATGGGAAGCTTCAGAATCTGCCTTTTCTCTCATAACAGACAGAGACTTTGTTTTAGGAGATAAACAAACGTTCCCTGGACTTGTTTCATAACTTCTGGCAAGTCTGATGTCAGGCCTGACTCTAACATCTGTATATTTTAGGAAACTTTTGTAAACCTGGTAGTTCTGACTGCAATTTTTTGCATCACAGAATCACAGGGTCACAGAATGGTCGGGGTTGGAAGGGACCTCTGGAGATCATCTAGTCCAACCCCCCTGCCAGAGCAGGGTCACCTACAGCAGGTTGCACAGGGTGGCATCCAGGCAGGTTTTGAATGTCTCCAGAGTCAGAGACTCCACCACCTCTCTGGGCAGCCTGTTCCAACGCTCTGCCACCCTCAAACAAGTTCCTCCCTATGTTTAGATGGAACTTCCTTTGTTCAAGTTTGTGCCTGTTACCTCTTGCTCTATCACTGGGCACCACTGAAAAAAAGACCGCTCCCATGCCTCTGGCACCCTCCCTTTAAGTATTTATAAGTATTGATAAGATTCCCCTCAGTCGACTTCTCTCCAGACTAAAAAGACCCAAGTGCCTCAGCCTTTCCTCAGAAGAAAGATGCTCCAATCCCCTAACCATCTTTGTAGCCCTTTTCTGGATCCCCCCCTGTCCTTGAACTGGGGAGCCCAGAACTGGACACAGTACTCCAGGTGTGGCCTCACCAGGGCAGAGTAGAGGGGGAGGACGACCTCCCTCGACCTGCTGGCCACACTGTTCTTGATGCACCCTTCTTGATGTTTCCTTCAGTTGTCTAAGGAAGCAGAACTGGTTTGGGGCTGCTGCTCTTCAGTGTACACATCTTATTTCTGGACATAAGTACAGTCATACTAAGTTTTCTCCATCTGCTCCACACTTGTGCAAACAAGTCAAAGATACTGAAGTCTATATTGTATCAAGTTAAGACCATGATACAGAGTGGTGATATTTCATTTCACTGGTCAGAAACTCTAATAATCATTTAGATAAACGCAAGACCAGGCTGTAAATTACACATTTTCTTTTATGCTGTATTCACTTAAAACATAACCAAAGCCTTTTATGACTTTAATAGAATCAGATCCTTTTTTATATTTCAAATGCAATAAATCACAATGCAGAATATAAAAAAGTGTAAAAAAATGTGTATTATTAAAATAAAAGCAGTAGACTCAGAAAGTGGAGGAAAGGATTTTACCACCTATACAAACACCCACTTCTTCCCTCCCAGGAGTTACAAGTAAATCTTTTGTATTCACGTTGCCTTAACTGAATGCTAGTTAAGTCTGTGTTGATTTCTAATAAAGAGTGATTTTCTTGGTAGCAGAGGCGTGTAGCAGTCTTTATTTCGGAAACACAGGCTTTTAAACTAAGGATTTTTCCCTAAATGCTCAGCTGCCATCCTTCCTCCCACTCTTGGGGAGAAACAAGCCAATGTCCCATTTGTTTAACACAGAGGGCTCTGGGAGATACAGCGATGACTAGGAAAGCCTTCGCCTCCAGTTCTGTGATCGTTTCAACAACCTGTCCCTGAAGATTTGGAAAAAGGCTAGGCTTTGCTTTGCTGAAGAGCGAACTCCCCATGCAGCAGGGAACTGCAGAGCTGCTCCAGCTCTAAACAAATCTTCTGAGAATCAATGCTCGAGCCTTCGCCTACCACGTCCAGTGAGGGTTAAAGAGCGAGCCACGTTTCCCGCAGTCACAGCTAAGGTGTAACCTGCAGCCAGTCCTGGCAGATTTCAACATAATCTTGCTTGTCTGCTGAGAGGGAATCCTTACAGAAACACAGATTTCAGGAAGAGCTAATAAGCTCCAGCTTTCAAGAATTACTGTTTTACCCAGAATCCCAGCAGAAAATAGATTCATTGCCGTCATTAAGACATATGGGTTTACTACCCTTAGAACAGCAGCACGCTGACTTTCCGTTCAGAAGGCTTACCTTTATTTTATAGGTAGGCGTGGGCTGAACTACAAATCTTGTTTGAATACAGACCTGAAACATCTTTTTTTGGGTAGGATGGGTGTGTCATACTTCTGTCAAAACAAGGAAAGAACTCGAATCCGGATCTCCTGCCACGTGTGTTAATAGGTAATTATCAGCTGTTCTCATTCATAGTGTATTTCTCCTTTCCCACTCTCAAAACACATTTGTAGGCAAAACACATACAGAAATTCCCAAACAATCAGAAGAACAGAAGTCTGTAACAACAGTTAGTATCTCACTTCTAAATACTGAGGAAGTCAGGTGTAGCTGAGACTTCACTTTCTGTGGGGAGTTTGTAGGGTATACCAGTCTGGGAAAAGTGATCTGAGTAAGCAACCCCATCGGCTGAGTGCACATAGCAGAAGAAAACCACAATACCTTTGCATATATATATATATATTTAAAGACGGGCCAGTTCAGAAAATCCTGCATTAAAGTGGGAGCCCAGTAGAAAATTCACGTTCTAATTCAGCAGGTTGGGGTTCAAGATAAATTAAGATTTAAATACAATTTTGTAATTTTCAGAAAATGACATAGCTCAGACTTCCACCAGTGGAGCACAAGGTGGAAGTAGGTGCAAAGACACAAGAGATCTGTCATTTGTTCCACTGTTCTCAATACAATGACAGTGGTGATTAAATTATTCAATATAAGCATAATATAATCTGTCATAACTGAGAGTACTAGGGCTCAGATAGGTAGTTACTCTTTAATCCCCTCTACATGAAAGTAAGAATAATAGAAACAAACTCCTAACTATTAATCTGACTTGTTAAGTGTACTTAGGAGCTCTATTCCCACCAATTTCAATATAGAATACAATTAAAAATGAATGTGCAATGCAATCTGTACAGTGTTTAAAATGCTGTATTTAACAGTGTTATTGCTGAGTCTAACCATCATTTCAGGGGGTTAGGCACCTGAATTATGCCAAGGCAAATCTATTTTGCACTTGACTGTCAAACTGATTTGCAGCAAATCCCCAGCCTGGGATTAAGATCAGACATCTGGAACAGGTTGAGTGATAAAGAAAAATTCCTGTCTGTAAGATCAAGCAGCAGAATCGGGCAAGAAGGTGCAGCATTACCCTTCAGCTGCCCCCAGGCTAATGGGAGGAAAATAGCTTAGTGCTGAATAAGTTAGGATGATTGGGACAAGGGCTGCTTACACCAGATCAGAACTTCTGATTTAATTTGAAACACTAACTTAACCTTGCTGTCACTTGGCTCTGTACCTCCTAACTGGCTACACATGCAGATGGGGTTTGCCTGATTGGTTATAGATGAAGGAACAAGGCCATGAATTTTACAGCCACTTCACGGTATGACTGCAATCATGTGCCAGCCTCAAACATCTGTCCTTTGCCAGGATGACAGTAAATAGAAGCACAAAAAAGATATCTTTGTCAACATAAAGCCAGTGGGAAATGTGGTACATGTCAATACCAGAGAATTACTACAAATGGAAGTTCCAAATAACCTGAAATTCAGAATTAGTATCAAATTTCCCATTTCAAAGTGAGTCATAGAAGAGCCTAGGAGGGTGATCAGCAGGTAATAATGTCAGAGCAGTTTTTCTTACATCTCATTCTCATTCACAACTACAAACCCATTTCAATAACCTTGTTTGCCTCTGCTAAAAAACTAGATATACTGAAAATTGTACACGGTTTCAATTATTAGTGAGATACATGCAGCTTTTTAGCTGACTGTTAATCTTTTGGCTAGGTGAAAGAACATTTAAGGTTATTCTCATTCCTTATACCAATAAATATTGTTAAATACCTAATCACAGATGATAGATTGGTTATCTAAATACTTAGTAGCTTACCAAAACCTTAAACAACTTAGATAATAAGCTCTTTCAGATACTTTTTAGATAGCTTTTGTGTTTAGGTGCCTACACAAGCTTCTTAAAAACTTGTTTTTTCTGATCTATTTTAGGAATGTTCTAGCGTGGAAGAGGCACCTACCAAGGTCTCAAGACCCTTGTGGTGTAATTCGCTGGGAGGCAGCCCAGCTCGACGCAAGGCCTGTTGAAAGCAAGGGAAGCTTACCGTTGACTTCGTATGACTTTGGGTCAGACCATCAAAAGCACTGACTAAACTATTTCTGTGCTTATCATCTGTCCTCTGATTTTAGTTTCCTATATTATTATTTTCACATGTTATTACAAGGAAATGTTTAGCTTCACAAAACATGAAAGGAAAAAATCACAAGTTGTACTATAATAAGAGAAGGTACGTTTATTACACTTAAAAACATCCATTCTCATGGATGTACAGAGATTAGTTAATTTTACTACCAGCATTTGGTAGGTATAATAACATAAATTGAAATTTAATCCTCTGCAGGGAAAAAGCATACAGATAGAGTAATTTTTTCACCAGTCAGTTTTATTATGACATGCTACATTACGTTCTACATACCACATGAGACGACTTTAACTCTGCAGCTGCTGAGAGCCCAGGTACAAATTTTGAGGACTGCTTCGGTGTCTAACTCCTACTGAAATCCATAAAATAGTTTAGTCACCATAATGCTCAGTTTCGGCATACCTAAATTTTAAGGATATGGACACCGAGAGGAACCCATGTCTGAAATTTAAGCAGTCTGATTCTTTATAGGATGCTTTATGACAGTTGGATCCCAGGAAAGAAATATGCAAATTCAAACACATCATTTGAGGATCACGAAGTGCAAGCAATAGGAAACACAAGGAGAAGAAAACAGAAATCCAGAGAGAGAGTTATGAAACTGGAAATCAGAAATGCTCCTCACAGGAGAAGAGCAGAGAGAGATGATTTGATCTTAGAGGTGCAGCTGATACAAATTTATACCAGATCTCTTATAGCCTGAGTGCCCAGCCTCAAAGGGAGAGGGATGCCAGGTTCAGCTTTCCCCGTGAGAACAGACTCTGCATGCGGGGTACTTTGCTGTGGGGGAGTAACCTGCTGTGATTTGGGAAGTATGTCCTCACTGTACTGTCCTGCAGGTTACCACTGTCACACTGCAGATCTTGGCTACCTGAACCTCACGAAATCATCTGGCCTGCCAATACTGTTGAGAGAGAGAGAGACTGAAACTTGATAGATACTTCTGAAACTTTGTTGTTTGCCTGGATTTTGAGGTCTTTCTCTGAATGCAGAATAGCAGGAAACCACTTGAAAAAAATTATTTGAGTTACTGAAAAATGAAAAAACGACCCTCTATCTCTCAATGGGAGGAAGCGATATGACAGAGCTGGTTTGTACTTTGATAAAAAGGTGTTGCACCTCTGCCTAAAGAGCAAATGTGGCCTAGATCCAAACCAAGGCTTGCGTGCCTGGATTGATACTGAGGTGGGATGTAGAGCCCTCTGACCAAAACTGCCGTCTCCAACTACATCTGCCTAAGGGCTACTTACCTCAAAAGCAGCCAAATCCCACTGCACCTAAGGTGGTCCTCAGGAGCTACCCTCCCCCCAAATGGGCTAGCTTCTAATTTAGTTGTCCCACTTCAATGGCTATATTGGGTGGGAGAAATCTGGGCCTGCATACCTGGATACGTGTTTGGGTACCAAGGAATATGATAACATTTGTATAAGATGCATTAATGTATTACAGATAGTTGCTAATTTAACACATTCACAGAAGAGTTTTGAGATTTGACTATATAAAACACTGGTTCTCTTTCCCGTTGTTTCATTACTATGAGCAGTAAGATGTGACCTTAACAAAGACAGCAAGAAGAGTCAAAACTAACATCTAATTCAGTGCCTCTCAGAAAACATTAAGAGACATTTTGTTTCCTGTTAGTACGTACTTCAGTCCTAGAGAACAAGCAGAATGTCAAATAGGTCATTTTTACACCTTTCCCCTGAAAAATCCACCACAATCAGCACTTTGATTTTAACAAACTGCATTTTTCTGAGAAAGCTGTTCCATCAAAAAAAATTTCAACCAAAATATGTCTAATTTTCTTCACTATAAAAATATGCTTTAGACTTTTTAGTGGCTATCCTGCATTTATTTTTTGAAAGAAATAGCCTGAATTTAATTTTTTTTTTTTTTTCTTTTAAAGAGGGATCGTTCTAAACTCAATTTATTTCGTATTGATTGGCTGTGGTTTAGTCACAGTCTCCGCTAACTTAAATGGAATTTAAAATATTTCTTTCTACAGTGGAGTTCTGTCAAAAAAATTAATGAGACTTTTTCTTACTTTCCTTCAAGAGCTCTATTAACGTAGTGTTTTTTCACCTTACAATCATTTGTTTAACATCGTTATTATGGCAATAACTCACTGAGGTTAGATATGAGTATAATAACATATGTTTGAAGAATGAAAAGCTGCTAAGAGGTGCAAAATCACAAAGGTCTAAGCCTGATGGGATCTTTAAGGTTCTGAGACAGAAGGAATAATGGAGGCCAGTGGGAGTTGGATGGTACGTTTCAAACCTTTGCCTGGGTCAAATAGAAAAAAGCGGGGAACTCAGCATAGGTCTCATAGATCCCTTATTTGTCTTAAGGTTGTTTGTCTAATCTTTTTCCAGCTGCAGAGATTCCAATATAAAGACACAATTGTTTCACATGTATATTATATGTGTGCAAATGCATCTTTTAACACATATTATTAATAACCAAACAGTTTGTAATTGTTTCATTCAAGTAGATTCTCATTCAAGAATACTTAAACTCTGGGAAGCTGGGAAGCTGAGAAGCTGGAGGTTCACAGAGTGCCCTGGAGACATGCCAGGTATGCTTTCTGCTCATGGTCACCTCTAGAAGACATTCTTCTCCCTGCTGACGGGAAGGAGAGCGCTGGGAGCCTTTCCACCCCCTCAAGAGGACAGATCTTACAATGGCAGTTGGGACATAAATAAGTTTCTTGTCAAAGATGATAAACTTGACTGATCCTTGTTGCTGCACCTCTATAGTAGCCATAGGGTGCTTTCATTAGCTTTAAATTTAAAAGTTATTGGAGTATTGTCATAGATTCAGGATGGAAGTAGACCTGGCTGAGATGGAGCTCCTGCTCCCAGCACCACTTATTAATAATATTTTGAATAGTCACGGCATTAAAAAAAACACAGGAAGATGCTTTGTTGCTGGATTAGAATATATGCATTCCTTTCTCAGTAAATATACTAATCAACAGTGTGGCTTGTCCTTTTTCTTCCTAATCTCCTGACTCTTTCATTCCTTTGTACCTCATGGAGGGCTCAAAGCATGAACACCTCCATCATGCGGGGCACGAAAGAGGAAAACATGGGCTTGAATTCACTCAAACGGAAAAGAAACTAGAAACCTCCCCACATCTTTCATTTCCTGGGAGGGCGCTTTATCCAGTATGCCATCCAGTAGGATGCAGATATGGGTAGACTCTTCGTCTCTTTACAAAGGGAAAATTTAACCTCATGCATTTTTTTTCAGTAGTAGCAGACTTCTGCTGTCCTGGTTGTGGCTGTCGGCTGGGCAGAAACCTGGCTTCTAGCTTCCTAAACAGCCTAATCGCAGGCGGTGGGATCAAGGGGAAGACATATTCTTATGACCTGTGCGTTTTTGACTCAGCCTTCAAGGTGCCCCGTTCTCTCTACGCCTTATTAAACCTCAGGGCACAGCTTCAGGGTGTGCATTACATCTGGGACCATGACATGTCCAGTCCCCAGATGCAGAGTTTTGTTGGATCCACTCTACCATCCCTCTTGAATGACTGAAACCAGCCCTTTGACTAAGCAGTAGTTAGAGAAGACTTATCACAGGCAAAGAAAGCAGGCACATCTCTGCAAATCTTCTGGGTGAGACAGAGTCCGCAGAGCTCCCTAGATGGTCATCAGCAACTTTAACTTCCCCACAGTCAGTTCCTTCAATAACCCTGCTAACAGTGGCAGCCAAATGTCTCTGGCATTATTTCCAGATCTTCATTTGATGTTTCTCTTCTCACAATACATCCTTTGTCCTCCGAGGCATCTATCCAGGAGTTCTTAGGATTCAAATGTAGGTATGTCGAGGCTCTCCAGGTTCTTCACACGTCATCCATTGTCCCGACAAAGATGCCCGCTGCACACCCCAGCTGCTGCTGTGACATTGGTTATGTAGGGCCCTACTTCAGAATTTTTGCACTTCTGCGCAGTTGCTCTGTAAATGGTAGAAAAGAAAATTTAGCTGATGTGAAACTAACCACTCTATTTTTTCCTTTTACATTCTGAAAAATATGCAATATGTAAGCAGCCTGCATGAATGAATCCATTGAGGATAACTTAAATTTGACTAATTTAAAGGATTACTAGCAAGTTTTATACAGAAAATATAACCCAGTTGAGGTGCAAAGGGTTTTAGCAACTTGCGCTCCCCAGAAAACACCAGAGTGTGTAGATCTACAAAAAAGCCATGAGGTATGCTAGAAACGCAGGTGATGACAGCGTGGCTGTGTGGCAAGACTGTGGGGGTCCAGAGCTGATGGAGATGCTCCAGGAGCTTGCCTTTGTCACTTGCCTGAGTTGGAAGGAAGTTCACCCTCCTATTCACATTGACTCTGACAGAAACCACAGCCGAATATTTACAAAAATTGGCTGAAGTAATTGAATTTGCTGAGGACAACCGAACACTTATTTTCAGCCATTCATTCTCATGCTGGCTGGCTTTTCTATACTATCTGCCAGTAGAAAAGCAGCCCAGAACGCCCATTTCACACAGCTTTAAGGACAAAGTCTTTTTTCATGACAAAGTTTGATTTGTGGCTGTCTGAAAGCTCCAGGACATGACGGAGCCTCAGAAATCAATCTTTGATTTTAATGTGGCTAGGTCTGATACCACATAATACAAAGCCTCTTCATCTGATCTCAACAGCCTGTTTTGTTTTACTTGCCCACACACAGGCACAAATAGAGTTCCCATAACCTGACAAATTGCTGGGCACCGCTGGTACACCTAATCTTGTCTGACTGATGTGCAAATCAGGCTCTAGATGATTTCCTAGAGTTGTTTTATCCAGCTGGAAAGAAATCTAACTAGGATGATAACTATTGAGGAACTGTCTTCCAAGATGCCTGGTATTAGCCATTGGCTTCCTTCCCTACCACTGGTTGCCTGTAAGCCTCAAAAGACCTTACTGAGCCAGGAAGAATTTACTGTGTTCCATGGTCATCCTGACTGGGGGACAGCAAAGGCTGGCTAAGCAGTCAGCTCTGCTGCACTCAGAACTGGTGCGGTCAGACGGTGTCTACTAATAGGATAAAATGAAGTTCTTACGCACTGCGTTTAAATCATGCACAGGCTTACCTCTGAAGAAGTTAAATTCACATCTCACGAAATAACAATGCCTGCAGCTCCCAGGGCACTCTCTCCGGTAGTGTTAATAAGATCTTGCTACAGTGAAAAGAGTAAAGACATCACTGTCAGGCTAATTCAGCATTTCACAGCCTTTCCAAAGTAATCCAATGGTTTGTTATGTGGCTGTCCCTCGGACTACATTTTCTTTTCATTCTAGTCCCTATGAACCATATTTTATCGTGGCTAAAGGTTTGCTGTCCAGAGTACAAAGATTATTAAACAAAAGTTGAAAACTGAGGTACTCCCTGAGATGCTGGTAATAAGCAAGTGAACAAACACTGGAGGAAAAAAAAGGCATTTTAATTTACTGTCATGCAAAATTTAATTATAATTATTTGATATCTCATCAATTACTAAAAGCAACTAAAATCTTTTCATTACAGTAGGATTTTTAACATGAGAATTCCCTAAAGCATTCCCTCAGTTCTGTTTTTGCTGATAAGGGGAAGGAGAGAGCCATTCTGCTGTGTCAATCAGCCGTTTTCCAGTCCCTCTCTGATTTGAAAGCTGTGATTTCAAAGGCATGCATTGTTCTTGCTGCTTTCCCTAGGAGCTCACTCAGATTCTTATAAAAACCTTAGAAAAAGTGTCTGCAAATAGGCACACACTATAGGAGGGAGAATGTCAGCATCGTGCAACCTTGAAAGGGAAAATGCAACACTTGACAAATCTTCAGTTTCCATTTTCACGCTCTTTCTATGTTTGTTTCAGAAAGACATCTTTCACTGTACCTTTTCCTCATATTGCAGGCTGTAAGGAGAGGGTATTTGGTGCTTGGGTGTTTATCCTTAATTTGAACAGTGATTAAGGATCAGCAATAAGTGACTTACTGTGCCACAAGCACTGAAGATGAAAGACCACTGATAAACAAGTGACTCCCTAGACAGCATCATCGATTTAAGGGAGATCGAGGGCCACAGTACATCAAGAATAAAAGTAGAAAAACTTCATAGGAATTAGTTGACTGAAGGGGAAAAGAGGTGGAAACTGAGCATAAAATGGCAAAGGAGATGCACACCAGCCTGCAGCAGTTATTGATGTCTGTCTATCCTCTTCTTGCAAAGCTAAGGAAGGGCAGGGTGGATAAAACCACCAAAGCACCTCCTTTAATGCTTAAGAATAGGCATTTGCCTCCAAGATGGAGACAAGCACAATCTTTTACTGGGAAGTGTGGTGGGTGGTGGCAGTGCTAGGGGAGTAGCGGGACCAAATAGGAGAGGGAGCTAATGCTCCTTCCCGGAGAAGGTGCCAGCTTCAGTCTCCATAGCTGGGCTGAAAGACTGAACATAGCCTTTTAAAGTTGAATACAGCTCAGTTGCTAAACTCTGCAACACAGAAATTGAGACCTGCTGGTCGTGCAGTCGCTGTCAACTGGTGAGAACAAAGCCAGGACAGTGACAGACAGGTTATGCTGCCTTTTCACAGGAAACTACTGTCTTCATCCAGTTTCTGGGAGGATGTCCAGAATCACATAAAGAAGGACTAGGGTAAGGCACTTATCTTGAAAATCCTTGTGTGTGTGTTCAGCTGATGTGAGCAGTACTCTCTGGTTCTGGTGCACCATTTGCCTGCTCTGAGGTAGGTATGGGACGAAATTGAATGTTTTTGAGATGTAGGCATGCAGAAAGACTGCTGGTTTCAATTTCCCATTCTGATGTAACACTGAGCAAGTTGCTAACATCTCTGCCTCAGTTTCCCTTCTCTAAAAGGGGCAGCTATCTGGGGATTAGTTAGTGATTGCATACCTGAGCAGAAGAAAGTACATGAAGGGGGATTAATGTATTAACTGCCTCCTACGTACTACATCAAATTGCTGAAATCCTTTTAATCCATTCAAATGCATGTTTGAGTATAGCATAGTGATGAATTAAAGCAAAAAAACCCAAGGTATTTGAGGCTGCGTTTTTTCTTCAGAACACTGAGCTCTTTAAAGCATGTGGACAATTAACATGAACCAGCAGAGCTGGCACAAGTAGGAGGATTTCCATTCTGATGCGCCATCTGCAAGAATGGTTAAAGCATAAATGCAGCCCACATTGTTCCAGGAACAGCTTGCCATAGAGAGAAATAATAAAGGTTCGTCTCTAGAACCTAGTTAAGAATACACAAATATGGGGAAAGCATAATCTTGGGATGTCATGGAGGTAATCCTTATGGATTCATTCACCCTAAACTAAGAAAAATGCAAAATATTTTGACTATTTCCAAGGGATTTCGTAATGCCAATGGAAGGATACAGGGCTGCACTGCTATCCCAGAGCCAGGCAAGTTCCTTGTTCCTCAAAACTTCACTCTTTGGACAGGAACCAGTGTCGTTCTGATCATGGAAACTGTAATTGTGACAGTTAGGTTATAAATAGCATCCCCACAGGCCCTTTCATCTGCTTTTCATTCCTAATGCAATTGTTTCCTTCATAAAAGCTTTTGCACTATCTTCAAAGGAAAGTTTGGCTAAATGTTTGTTTCATTTAATTTGCTGAAATATTCCCTTCCATTTCGGCTATGAGTTTCCTGGCTGTCTTCTGTAGACACCTTTTGCATCCCAGTTGCAGGCTCACTGAGGACCATTGCTCCCAGTGTATGACAGCTAAACCATCAAAATCCTTAGCTGGGTGGGATGTGATAGTTAATGTCACAGCTGGCTTTTTCCAGATGAGTTTGGAAACTGAAGTTCTGGGGTAGTCCACCATTAACAGGGACTTCCTGTGATGTGTTCCAAGGATAAGAGCCGAGCCTATTAAAATAAAATATGGTCATGTTCTGCCCTCTTCCTTTAGCTAATGGGCTTCCAATTATATGGGACATTTCCAGGTTCAGTAAAACATCATACCTCAGGGAGCACAGGTCTGTCAGGTGGCTGTGAAAGTCTTCCTCTCCCAAACCAGTGGTCAAGCTGGTTTCACAGCAAAGGAAGTCCAGATGAGTGCTATGCACAGCCATTCCAGGGGCTGAAGAGTGAATGATGTGTAATGCTATCAGATTTTCAGGCAGTATTTTCATGACTTAAGAGACAACATTAGAAAGATCTCCCAGTTTATCTGTAGAACACCACAGAAGAGGCATTAGTACTTATTCGATATATAGCTATATCAACTGGTATCAGCCACTTCTAAGGTATTTACCATGCTAACACTGAAGAAATAAAGTAGGCACAATCTAATTCAAATAAAGAGGCAGATTCCCAGCTGAAGTAAATCAGCACAGGTCTGTGGAAGTCAGTGCAATCACAGTTGCTTGTCTCATCAATCCAGGTCTTACTAAAATCACCGAGGATGTTGCCATCACTTCAGTGGGTCCCAAGATGTCTAGTGGCTGTGGCTGTTGCAGTTCGAAAGGTTGATGAAGAAATGGTTTCCTTATTCTTCAAGCTCTCTCAGTAATAACAAAGGTAACTGTAAAATCAAAACTGGCCTTTTATCACCATCTTCACAGCATCATGAATATCCCTGACCTGTCTAGTACAGCGCCAGCCAGAGATACTCCAAATAGCTCTAAACAAGCACACATATTTCACCATCGTCGTGCAGTACCATAAAGGGATACAAGTTCAGACCCCTGACAGCTATAAAGCAGATCCATGAATGCTTGCTCTGAGCTATTTATTAGCCTGGCTGCTCCATCACACGGAGCCAGCGCCTTCCAGACCAGCAACGATAGCTCTCCACAGCGCTGCACTATGCAATGTGGACTTTGATGCTAAGGCCTGTGGCCAGTGCTACAAGCGGAATCATTAGTCGCAAGGTCCCTGCCGATTATGTGCGTATTAAGCAAAAAAGAAACCAGACACGCTGCAAAACCTACATACTTATATGTAAGAGAGAGTCTTATCCCACCCTCAAACTCCAGGCTCCCCACTGCATTCAAAACCCTGTGGAAATCCCAAACAGCTGTACAATCAACCACCAGGGATGATCATGGATTTATATTTGAGTCCTACTTCTTCTTCTTCTTCAGTCCTTGCCTACCTGTTTATCTCTCCCGGGATTGTGAACTGCTGGAGGTGAGGATCATGGCTTTGATATATGGGCAGCCAGATTGTTACATATACTAATGGGTATAGCTCATCTATGTTATCTTTCCTTTATCGCAAAACAGAAAAACAATGAGTTGTAGTACCTGGGGTACTTTTCTGGACCTCCCGACTCCCCCATTTCTTTGCTATTTTAGGGTAGGACTAGCATGACCTAATTTCAGGTAGCTGTAGCAAAAATATCAGCATCTAAAGTAGCCAACCTAGGTACTTTTGATAAGCCATGGATGCTTTTAGGATACAGTCACCTGACAGTGTGAGACATCAGAGTGCTCTGAAGTGTCCAAGATGTGCCTGTTCCTCCTGCTAACCAGGCAGGTGGTCTGCAGGACCAATGCAATATGGTGTAGACACTGCAGAATTCAATGTTTCATCAGAGAAATCTCAACCCATGAGACTCACAATACTTTGAGCTGAGTGAAGAAAAGGCCCACGTTTTCAAAACCACTATCCACATATCCACAAGTGCCCTATTGGCATTAATGGGCTTTTTGGAAAATGGTGTTAATGAAAATTAGCCCAATTTGCTGAGTATCTCTCAGACAGCGTATACCATACCAATAATACTGTACCATACCAACTCAGAAAAGCCACTCAGGGCTTGTCAGCATTAGAGGCCAAACTGAAGTTTCTTGCTAGAAGGATGTACAGTGAAAGCTGGAAGATGGTGGGCTTGCTTTTGCGAGGAGACAACCAACCAAAGGACCAGCTTTAGAGAGTCAGGCTTGCTGCCCCATCTCCCCCAGAGGGATAGAGAGATGGGACACAGGGCTCCTGCCAGCCCAACAGCTCTGGCCTTTACACCAGCCCTTGCCTGGGATCAGCATGAGCTTTGGGCTTTCCAGGAGGGCTGCAGGGAGACCAGTGGTGCCCAGCAGATCACTCTCCTTTGCCTACAACCAACTGGGAAATGCAGAGACCTTGTTGTGCTGGAGCATGGTGGCTAAGCACTGCTCTCACAGTCCACAGAGAATCGGAGCTGTAAGAAAATCCTGCCAGAGGGCAGCAAATCCCTACAATTTTTCTTTTTTCAATTGCAGCATGTGATTCTAAATTGCAGCATGTTGAGTTCCCCCTGTGAGACCTGTACCACCATCCTGCCCCTCTGCTCTCACGCCTGTCACAGTCTGGATGGGGAGGTGTCACTAGCTGGGCTGGGCACGTCCCTCGGGTGTTTTACCCCAGGTTTCAGGGAGCGCTTCCCATGCAGGACCTGTGTCATTTGGCACAATGCATCAGCAGCATGTGCGGTGGCCACCCGTGCCCTGGGGCACCTCGTGGCATCGCCCAGTGCACCACAAACCCTGGGGCAGGCAGGCCCAGTGCTGCCCAGCCAGGCTGCACCAAAACCCATGGGACTTGCCAGGGGCTGCTCTAGCTGGGGTCTGCCCACTGGCGGGATGCAGGGAGGCTCAGCACTGCCCCGTGCCGTGGGTCAGCACATCCCTCCTCAGGCAGGGCCAGGGTGTAATTAGCCCTATGCTTAAGTGTGTGCTGGATATACTGATTTGCTGCCCCAAGACCCTCTGAGATGACACATGGGAAAGACAGCATCAGCAAGATGATGATGATGATGGTAATAATAATAACAACAACAACAGCAACGATGACAACAATAACAACAACAGTAATAATACCACTATAGGTTATTGAAAACTGCAGGGACGTGACAGATAATGCTGCCCCCTGAGAAAAACTTGTCATGGGGGACTTAATACAGAAAGGTATTTGTAGTCACTCTATTATTAGGGAGGAAACAGTTACCATTTAATATTCTGTCTGAGGGAAAATCACTGAGTTTTAACTGACTTCTGATTTTATTCCATTTAGCCATCACACATGCACACACTCTCCAGCTGGGAGCAGGCTCTGAAGTCCCTTGTTTGCAGCATGCAGAAGGGATGTCCTGTGCCCAGGCTCTGCCCAGTGTTTTTCCCTTTATCCAGGCTTTTCAAATTTGCTTCTAGTTGTGCATGATTACAACACACTAAAAAGTTCTCCTCTTTTTGCTAGGCATTTCTTTCATTTGTGTCTGTCATAGTTGACAAAAACCAGGATGAATGTATCCAGTTAAACCTCTTCTGCTAATTATATTTTAATCTGTAAACCAAGGCAACATGAAGGCAGCCCATCTTGGTGTCCAGCTGACAGTGAAAATGCACAGTGGGCAGCAATTCCCAGCAGAGAGAAACTGGTAGCTGTATCTCTTTATTAGACACCAAACAGCTCTATCTACGACTAAGCAAAATCTGCTTAAAACAGGCAGGTCTGAATTGAACAGACATAGAGTACTTGAACCAGATTGCAGAATACTGCTGAAAAAAAAGAGCTGGCTATAAGGAAAAGACTAAGCATTCATCAGATTATACAAACCCTGTATACCTCTCCCCCAATTAATCTAGAGCTGAGGAATGTACTTTCAAGCTTTGGCATTTATCTTGTAACAAAAATCCTCCTCCAGTGACATTACACTATTCGTATCAAGGGATTAGAAAAATTGCAAATGATGAATAAAGACAATGACCTTTTCTGCTTTCTGGTTAACACTGTTACAACAACACGATATTGAGGCAGCACAACCTGGATGGGCTTTGACCAGTCTATCTCAGCAGGCAAGCCGAGCGCCAAATACCCTTATCAAAGACGTGCATGGGTTTTGAAACAAGATTTTTCACACCCACAGAGATCCAGTAAAATCCCTGGATTTTTACAGAATAATCTTTTTGTTGACTTTTTATCAGCAAAGCTAAAGCTAGTACACTCAGAAGTCTGATGGGCTGGAACAAGGTTTGCCCAGTTGAGTCATGCTGTCAGCAGCAAATGCTTCTCTCTGTGCTGGATCTGGATTTGGAGGCAGCATGCTCAGAGGCTGGTGACAGAGGAGATGACCTTGAGAACCTCAGAGCCTGCAGCAGCCTCAGGGAGGACAGCCTGGGAGGATGCATGGCGGCCATCCTCTACCTTCCCCGCTATGGATGGGGGCTTATTAGACCAGGGCATCCTTTGGTGATTTGCCTCAATGAGATTCTGAGGTGTATCTCTGTTATGTTAGTAAATGCAGGGGACCAAATATGCAGCATAATGAAGAATTAAAATGGAGCGGGACCTCACCTCACAATTATCTGACTGACCTTGTAACACTGATGGCTTATTATAGCTGAAATTCAAACCGCTTTAGTACAGTGCTTCACTGATCCTGATGAAGGTGCTCAGAGTGCATGAACTGCCAAGGGACTTTTAATAGTGTTTCAAATTTAGGGCAGGGCGCCCTTAAAATGCTACAGAATGAAGTATGAATCTGTTGCAGCTGAGTTATTTCCCATAGCACCTGTAAGGAATAAGCTGAATAAAGCATCAAAAGCTTTAATTCAGCATTTTAATTCATGTATGGCAGGTTGAAAGGCCAGTGCTGATAGCAATTTTTTAGCAAAATTTAACTTATTATGATGAAAGATTGGGACTGCTGGGTGGAGGAGAGCAGATTTTCCAGATGAGCTACATGTCTGTCTGGGGCTCATCAGGACAATCATCTGCCTCTATCATCTCAGCTCCTTTTGCCACCAATGTGGACTTTTTCATTACATACGTGAAACTATTTGCATTCTGGTGGCCAGCTAGGTAGTTGGACTCCTCAATATGGAAAATGAAGAAAATTGGTCAAGCGTCCTTATGCTATTTACTTCTCCTCTGCTTCATGCTGCACAGTTGTCTCTCATCTGTAGACAATTACACCTGACAGTTGTCCAGCCTGGGACATTAGACTCATGCTTAGTCCTAGCAAAAAGGTAGGCGGTTTGATGGATTGAGTTATAGGCGGTTTGATGGATTGAGTTAATGGCCCACTGAAGCATCCATAAAATCGGTTTTTATGCTTAGCTTGTACTCCCCTGATGTTCTTGATGCCAGTGACTGGGGCATTTTCTGGCACACACTGAAATAATCACAAAGCTGCTTTGGCCTATATCCAGCCTGGCAAGGTTCTCAGTGCTCCATACCACAATTTTCCTCCTGTTTTAAACCCCGAAGTACCTCAC
Source organism: Ibidorhyncha struthersii (assembly GCA_013398815.1). Taxonomy (NCBI): domain Eukaryota; kingdom Metazoa; phylum Chordata; class Aves; order Charadriiformes; family Charadriidae; genus Ibidorhyncha; species Ibidorhyncha struthersii. The sequence goes on along the minus strand of VZSZ01011426.1, from coordinate 55,048 downwards.
TTTTCCAAAGAGGGTAGCCTTTGCACTAGGAACTATATTTTGGATGCTGATACTATAGAATCAGTGTAATGAACTGAATCCCTAAATAGCCTGAGTGGTCTGAGTTGCTATCACATTGTCTTCATGTGAGAGCATGTTAAAAAATTATATGGATTACACCATGTGCAAAGCAAGGAGATTCACATTCTTTGAAGGGTATGTCAGCCTCAAGACATGAAGACTGTGTTGAGGAGCTGACTTAAACCGACTCCCAGGTCTCCTGCCACACTGCTCATTTATCTGCAGCTCAAAATACCCACACTGCGAAGAGCCATGTTTGGGAGATGTGCTTGTAGGACCACAGGACAGCGTAGCCAGCCACCTGACTTCAGGCTGCATTAGAAAAAAGTGGGAGCCCATTTTAAGGCATCAGATCTGCTTGGGCTCTCCCTCTCCAGGGCAGTTCTGAGTACCTGGTACATCCATGCAGCACGGACCAGATATGGACTTCATGGCATGTCATTACCATCTTCTTTTTCCTACGTTTCATAGAATGATAGAATCATAGAATGGTTTAGGTCGGAAGGGGCCTTAAAGATCATCGAGTTCCAACCCCTCAGCCATGGGCAGGGACACCTCCCACCAGACCAGGTTGCTCAAAGCCCCATCCAACCCAGCCTTGAACACTTCCAGGGATGGGGCCTCCACAACTTCCCTGGGCAACCTGTGCCAGTGCCTCGCCACCCTCATAGTGAAAAACGTATTCTTAATATCTGTTCTACATCTCCCCTCTTCCAGTTTGAAGCCATTACCCCTCGTCCTATCCTATCATATTTCTGAGGTTACGGAGAGAAAAGATCAAATACAAACAGATTAGTGTTGACTTGCTCTTATTCCTCATAGCATTTTAAATGGTATTGAACTGATTCTTTTAAGAAGTAGCTTTCCTCTGTGTCCACTTTCCTGATTCAATTGTATGGTAAATCCTAACTGAAAACTAAATAAGAGACGGTTGGTGTTCTGAGCATGTTCTTCTCACAGAAATTAAACAAAAGGTTAGCCCTGCACAATAGGAAGGAGTTGCCTCTCCTCCCACTAACTTTCCTGGGAGTCCAGCAGAGTTACTTTCTATTTGCACTAGGATAAGATGGTGCCCCCAGACTGTGCCAAACAAACACCCACACGCCCACTGGAGTGATTACAGCTTGCACCCAGCACCAGCAGATTCGGGTGACATTCCTTTCNCTGAGTATTACATTAGAACTAAATGTTATTGTTGGAGGAAATACAACAATTCAGTGTTGTCAATCTAAGGGATTATTGCAATTATTTTAAGCCGGGAGTCATGTAAACCTCGGTAAGCCTCATGTATGGATGGAGACTTTGAACAAACCTAACGAGCCTCTCGTGGAGGCCGTGCCCCAGCGCAGCCTCTCCATTAGCTCTCCTCAGCCACCGTATGACCTGCTGCTTCCCTGGGAGCACAGAGGGGATGTTTAGAGGAACTGCTGCTGACTGTCCTCGCAGCAGCTGGTGGGTGCTGGGAGCTAGTGGACTAATGCCAGCCTAAAAGGGAAAATCCAGGGGAGAACAAAGCAAACATGAATATTTCATGCCTGCTTTTCAGCTACTGCAAACTATTAAAGATATACCAGCTTACATCAGATGAGGTTGTGCCCCTTTAAGAGCAGAGGAATCACAACAAACTTAAAATAAGAGATTGCATTCTGGAAAATCAAAAATCAAGTGCTTTCTGTCAAAAGTGAGGTAAACCTACCACTCAAATAAACATCTTCACTGCAACCACACCTGTTTATTACTGGGTTTTAATACAAGTATACTCAGAGCCGAGTATTGCTACTGAGGTATGAATGCAACAACAGTGCTTACACATCACTACTCCCTCTAAATCGAGGTGCATCAGTTCCTGAATTCCTATAGAGGCCCAGGGAGAGCTTGTCGTCTTCCTCCCTACTTCTAGCTTTAGCAAAAATGTTATTTGTCCAAATCCCACAAAATAAAGGTTGATGCCGAGACTTAAAAAAGAGTACCTGTCCATAGAGCAGTCCACAGTTTCCGAAGGGCTTCAGTTCATGCTTGTGTTAATTAACCCCATGCCATCAGCACCACTTACCATTGTAGGTACTCAAGGAATTTGTGGGATCTTTGTGCATGACTGGGTTTCACCAAGCTTGAAGAAGCACCTTTGACAGAGCAGTGGAGCGCCACACACGGGCCCTGCCTCCCTCCTGTCCCCCCCCAGGGCCAGCTTGCATCTCCCCTGGGGCCAGTGCTGCCCCATCCCTGGGTCCCACTGCAGCTCACTGGGGGTGAGGAGAGGCAGAAGGAAGATCAGCATCACCACCAGGGCCTGTGCTCTCCCACATAAGGGACTCCTGTGGCAAACAGCCCCCAACAACGCCTTGGTTCTCCCCGCGCCTGCAGAGCCAAGGCAGCCCAGTGCAGGGGGACACGATACCTGGCACGATCCTGTCTTAACACCCTCATCAGGAACCCTCTGCAGAAATGGAGAGCTGGATTCCTCGAGCTTTAAAATGCTTGAATTGAGACTCACTTCCACTCCCCGTGGGGAGAGGCACAAGCAGCTGTACATGGGGGGCAGGGGAACAACATAAGGTGAAAGCAAGTGCCAGTTTAAGAAAACCCATCTGCCCTCTGTGTGCATCACCCACTGCCGGTACCACAGCCGAGGAGAGAGGCGTCAGGAGGAGTGAGGCGTCAGCCCCATAGGGTTTCCGTAGGATACCTCCCTCCTCCCAGTGGGGAATACAGGGGGAGTGGACACAAAGCCAAGGTAAGGAGCAACTTCAGTAAAGGGAAAAAAATAAATGCTTTTTGTTCTGCCCTGGAAACCCAGCATCTGAAGGAGCATTACAAAAAAGTGTTCTTAATAATCTGCTGTCTAATTGACTGAGAGGGTTATTACTAGCATGGAAACAAACATTTTTCCATAAGCTGCCCACAAATGTCACACTACTTGGAAAAAGCAGGGCTGATACTCTGGGCTGCTTTGCTTCACAGAGATATTGGAGAGCACCTTAAATAAAAGCCAGGAGAGTTTTTGCTGTAATGGAAAAATGAGAAAGGAGCTCTGACTCTGAGAAAACAGACTGCCAGCCTGTTAAAATATCATCCTAGTCAAAAAGTAAATAAAATGCCTGAAGAGGACGCATTTATTATTGAAATAGGAGCAGCCGCATCAGCGAACTTTAAAATATTGTCCTGTGAAATTATAGAAGTCTGCTTATTTTTAGCTTGTTAGATGCTGTTAGCTTCCTGTATAAACGCCGTTACATAATAGACATAATCCGCACGGCAGCAGAGGCCATACGTGCCAAGATATAAGGTTATACAACTGCCTCCGAGATTGTTCCCACCAGGCAGAAAACAAAGCCTCACGCCCCTTGAAACCGTTCTGCTGCTTCTGGGTCAAACCTACACCTGTATTACAATATACACACACATACGCTCACTCATATACACACGTACATGTAGATATGTGTGTATATTAACACACACACACACACACCCCTCCTTGTTTCCTTATTAGAGTTTAAACAAGGTATTCATTGAATTGGAAAAATACTAGCTTGGAATTACTCCGGTGACATTAAACAAGGGATGAACTAAGTGTTGAAACTATTAAAAGCAGCAAAGTTAAATCTCAAATGCACACTTATTTTGGGAAACTACCAAAAGAGTTCTCCCCTCTTTTCTAGCGTGACCTCTAACTGCTCCTTACTGCTGCGTGCTACGACATGTGGAAAGCACGCGGTGCCATTGTTGAATAAGAACAACTTAGGGGCTTTAATCTCATTAAGCAGTATGTGACATCATTGGTTTTCCTTGTTTTTTTTTAAGGATTAGACTTTTGTCTTTGAGAAGCTGTACTGTTCCCAGCCAGTATCGTTCTTCGAAGTGTACAGAACTATCGTTTCCAAATTATTTTTAGAGTAACCTGTGTTTGCAAATACTTCCACTCTCCGAGTCTGGCCAGATTGACAGGAAATTACTTTTCCTGAAACGTAAACAAAAAAGAAGTTGTGGCTGCCAGAGCATCTTAAGCGTATCAAAGTTTCTTTGGCAAAAAACTTTCTTCTTATTATGTATGATGTGTAATTTTAATTCACTACCTACAACAAATGCTTTCAGTGCAAAACTGGGGTAATTTTTAATTGAAGCAAGGAGTTTTAACAGAAGGAATGGACACATACTTATTTGTGCACAGTGTAACATATCCAAACTGGTCTAAGATCTCATTCTGTTGGTTTTCTCTGTGAGGGCGGTTAGCACTTTTTATTATAACACTGTCATCCCCATTTTTACAGAGCCATTGACCCTAGCAGAGAACATTGCATTTGGAAAAAGCTGATGAAACACAAAAATGCTGGTATGATTATGTTCAGCCAGTGCGCCTTTCTCATCTTTTTTCACCTTAAAGACCCAGTGGCAAAAGGGGACTTCAAAAAACATGTTAAATATCCACATTCCCGAGTTGGGCCACTCCAGGTGAGCTTTACCTGCCCTGCCTTTGGCGTCTGGCAAGGCACCGAGGTCCGGGCTGGTAACCGCAAGGAGCCCTCAGCTTTGGGAGAGCCCAGCAGGTGCCACGGCTTGGTAGTATCCCCATCCTTGGACCGACGTGCCACCCACTGTTCCCCATGGAGGCACGGAGGAGGGCAGCTGGGTGAGCCAGGAGCAATGCTGCCGACTACATACCAAGGCTGCTTACTCATGATGTATTGTCTTGAGTGGCAATACTCAACCTACAGGCTTTGCTACCACTTCCCTATGGGTTTTGCCCACTTCCTTAGCCCTGACTCAGCTGTGTGAGCAGTGCGATGTGAGTCAGATAGAGGAAGTAATCTGAATTTAGAAAAAAGCATCAGGGGGAGGCACCTTTTTTTTTAACGAGGGAATTTTTGACCTGGATGGCTTCCCAATCCAGATCAGCGCGAGGGCACCTGAACAGCCATGCCAGCACAAGCAGGGGACAGCACACCGCAATACAGGGATGGGAACGAGGGGAAAAGTTGGAAGTGGGAAGCAGAGGCCAGTGGCACCTAAAGCCGGTCAAACTGGGACTGCAGCCCCACACATCACAGAATCACAGAATGGTCAGGGTTGGAAGGGACCTCTGGAGACCATCTAGTCCAACCCCCCTGCCAGAGCAGGGTCACCTACAGCAGGTTGCACAGGATGGCATCCAGGTGAGTTTTGAATGTCTCCAGAGTCAGAGACTCCACCACCTCTCTAGGCAGCCTGTTCCAGTGCTCTGCCACCCTCCAAGTAAAGAAGTTCCTCTTCGTTTTTAGATGGAACTTCCAATGTTCAAATTTGTGCCCATCTGTGAACCATTTGTGAACTCATTTGTGAACATCCTATGTTCAAGTTTGTGCACATCTACCTGTCACACTGCAGTGATGAACAAAATGAATCCCAGCTTTTCCATATATTTGTGAGTTGCTCAGAACATGCAACGTTATATTAAGTGCAACACCCAGCAGTGGCAAGAGAGAAAAAGGAAATGAGCACAGCATTTCCCCAAACTGCAAAGTTCTGGAACGCTAAATCAGCAAATTTGAGAAAAGCTGGAAGCCTGTCAGTCGTGCTTCTAGTATTGTTTATCCTCTGAAGAGAAGCAGAGGATTAGAGTACTCTATTGCTCCGAGTAGAATAAAGATATGGGGTCTGAATCCATTATCATCTTGAAGCAGAGGTGGTTCAGATGAAATGCAGCAAATCCTTGTTACTATTATCTCCAGAAACCAGTGCCCACTTCCCAGGATCAACCATGCTTTAAGAGCTGGTTCTAGCTAAGGACATCAACATAAAGGTTGTGGCACAGTTCTTTGCTGCTTCAGACTCTCCCTCCTCCAAATAATTCTAACACAGATAGAAATTGGATCATGCCTCTCCAAAGACTGGACCGTACAACTAGACCAGAAGAAAAATCTTTGTAAAGTCATGTATACCAGAATGATCAGGCAAAACCTACAACAATATTAAATAGGCTGTAATGAAAAATACACTTTGCAAAGCTTTCTCTACTTGCTATTTATTACGTGTACTACAGTAACATCTGGATTTTTATTTGATCCAAAGTACCATCAAAGACAGAAGTGCACTTATAAAGAAATAAATTGTCAAGATTGAAACCATATGATACTGTTTGGGAGGATCAATGAAGGGGGGGAGGAGGGGGGAAGATATACTTCCCCTACCTTCCCTCCCCTACCTTGAGCTTGGCAAGAAAGCCTATTCATTTGAATTTGATTTCAGTATTCAGACCTGGATTAAGTGAATCAAATTGGTTCACTTAAGAAGAAGAGTCATCAGGCAGATTTACACCTGACATAAACTGACAGACTTTAGTAGGGCTCTATCAGTGTACCCTAATAGAGAACTTACATCACAGACTAAATCAGGAATATTGCCACTTCACCCACAGCATTTGTATTGTTTGTATAAACTTCCCATGAAGTACCAGAACTTTAACTGATGAAGACCTTATGTCATTTTAATTGAATTTATTCTATCTAAATAAAATGTGTGTATAAGTCTCTATAGAGTTTATTGTCATAATACAGAAACAGTGGAAGCACTTTACAAAGCAACACACAACATTTTAAAAACACTTTTCACTAGCACAACGCGTGGGTATTACAGCATTTTCACATCATCCCTGGTTTCAGAACAGTAGACAGCAATACACAAAGCAGGACCATCCAGTTTAAATATTGACCTGCACTGGTGACAGGTATTTTAGCAAAAATGGACTAATAGTTTCTATGCTTTCAATATACTAAAGTATGTGTAAGTTCCTCTTGAAGTTTAGCAAACTCTGAACTGAATAAAGGAGCTAAAGCAAAATATATATAATCAATAAAAAATTCTGAGAAGGTAAACACCCTAGCTTCAGTGTAAAGGCATTGTTCCTAACAACTGTCAAATTTTCTAAACTTTAATTATAATCCTTTCTCTCCCACACCAAAATAATAAAGTTTTTTTACCTTCACTTTTGCTGTCATCCATTGTCATGATGCACTACAAAGAAAAGGTCAATGGCAAAACTCACCTGTAGCTTTTCAACACGTCATTAGAGACCAACTCACTATAGCTAGCATAAAATCTCCGTTTAACTGAATTCACTCCAATTCCTGTGTCTAGGTTTAAAGGGATCACTGCAGCCTTTACATATCCACTGCAGGTCTGTTATGAGCTGGGTCCTTGGCTCCAGTGAATCTGAGCATCACAGTTCACAGCAGCTGTGAATCTGGTCCTGGCAAACCAAAGAAAGCTTTTTTTGTGGGGTTACCATGAAGAAATGTTCAGGGATAACAGGAGATTACAAAGAACAGAGGACATCCCTGCAGATTATAATGCATAGAGATGTGTTAACATTTAAAGTCATTTAGGGCAGTATCAAGAAAGGGGCCTGGCTGAGGGCCAGATTCAGACTTCTTACTCAGTGGAGTATCCTCTCCACAAAGCCTTGCTGATTTTAACCAAACTGCTACAGGAAGAGGATGCTGTGTAATGTGAGCAATGAAGTCTGGCCACAAATGGTCAATACAGACATTAGTCAGAGCGAAAAAAGTGTTTTAGACCCACATGTGGGTTTCTTATTAATTTCTGTGTCCATGCTCTGGAGGAATACTCAGTTCAACACATCATATGAAAGCCTCAGAAAAAAAAATTAAATAATATCTTCCCTAAGTCAGAGAGAGATATAGGGAATTTCTTGGTTTTATCATCAGTTCAATGAAGGCATTCATTGTTTGCTACATTGAAAGGCCGTGTGGAAGACAGATAAGTCTTTGATGAAATGTATGTGCTCACACATGAATGTGGATCGATGAATAACTGCAAATGGACGTGCCACAGCCTGACAGGATGGTGTGTTATGGTTGCTAAATTAACCAGTAATCAGTGATTCTTTAAGCTACCTCCAAAGCAGTCCCCATCTGAAGCTGAAGGAAGCACGCCAAAACTTTGCCAGTAAGTAGAGTTCTTCATCTTCTCCTCCCCTGCATGAGGGAGATGCGTGTTGGCAGTGGGGTCTGTCAGCCTGCTCCCGTTTCCCAGCCGCTGACCAGCCAGCTTGGTTGGGTGACTGCGCAAGACCAGTAGGAGAGCAGAGCTACCAGATCTGTGTAGTTAGCAGAGCAGAAAGCAAAACCCCTCAATGGCCCCAAAGGCAGTCATGGTGCCAACCAGCAGGGCAGCCTGCTAGCCAAGGGGTCGGAGCAAGACAAGAAGCCCTCTCCCATTACATGCCCCAGCAGGACCAGTGCGGGGTGCCAGCTGCCAATGCTGCTCTCAGAGCTCAGGAGTCACTCACCTAAACACGTATACGTTCTACTGGTTGGCTGGCACTGTGGGAAAATGAACATTTTACCCACTGACTGGCAATTGCAGGGATTTCCAGTCAAACAGTACCTTTGAAACTGACGGCACAAAACTACCACTAGAAACACTGATACCTCTAGCAGTAACATGAATAAAATTAGGCCTTGAAACACTGAAATATGCATTTTTTTTAAAGCATGCACTGATGTATAACTATATACTCTTCAGATTGCTTATGCAGAAGCAGTGGGATCAGTGAGTTGCAGTGGATGTGGATCTGGGCCCAGTGCTGCGGCTCACAGAATATGCCATTTGACTTCAGCAACAGCTGCAGTAAACAGTTTGCAAACCCTGGTCCACAAGAAAACTCTCCTCATTGCCATATGTTAAATTACCCAGCCCTGAAACAAAGAGTCTCTGCGTCCTTTTTTAAGCTTCTACATGGATGAATCCTTGTACAGGTTTATTCAATTTGTTTACTCAAGTAAATTGTCCACTGTTGCAGCAGAAGATTTATCTGTTGAACGTATGAGTAAAACATGAGTTAAGAGTAAAGGAGCTGGTAAAAAAAATCTTTAATGTCTGAAGCAATTCCAGGAGTGGAAAATGAAGAAAACAGAATGAAACTATTTAATTAACAATGCCTTTTCATAGAATGGTAATTCCCTTCATAATAAAAACTTGCTAAGGAGCAAAACCCTTAGTGGCACCATTTCTTATTTCCTTGCACTGCCTCAGAAGACTCTAATGTGCCGTATAAAGCAGAAGAAGCTGCGTGGCTCCTAAGAGGAAGACATAAAACTTCTGTTTTCTTGATCTACTGAACACAATGTGAACCCAGCGCTCCACTAGCCTTTGGTCAGGCACTTCACAAAATATTCCTGTCCAGCCCTGGTAACACTGACACATGAATCTCTGCCTCATGGCTTCAATGCTCTCCAGGCTAGCTTCACCAGTCACCTGGAACCTGGGGCCCCTCCCTGAGTGACGGGCTTGGATCTTAAAATTAGCAGGTGACAAATGGAGGTAAGCAGAAGAGTCGCTGTTCTTGCGGATACATCTTCCATTCTTCTTACACAGGACTTTGCTACAGAGTTTGGCTGCTGAGGTCACATTAATGACGTAATGTCCTAAGGGTCCATCAATGTACCTTTTCACAGTTGAGCAACTCTCCTGTATATAATAAAAGACCATGACACATTTTTCAGTAGCTAGCATTACCTCCAAATTTCTTATATCTAAGAAGATGTTAGTACAAAACTGTTCTTGGCTAAAGTAACCTGTTGAGATAAATCTTGCTGGATTTACATACTGGAATAATCTATTGGTTTAAGTGAGTTTACTTCCAAGGGTAAGATTAGCCAAATACTAACCTTTACTATATTGTCTGTTTGGGTGCTTGGGAGCAACATACAGTATTAGACTAGGGAGGAGTCCTAGTAAACAGAAAAAGAGTTTATACGCTAATATGAGACTAACTAGTTCCTTAGGTAGCTGCTGGTACCTGCTGACAAGGAGCAGCGCATGGGACTAATAGGTTTTAAGGCACATCTTGAGTCACCGCTTTGGTCCTCATCTCTGCAACGCCTTCAGTTTACAAGGAGACACATCCCTTTCAGAAACCAGCACAAAGGTTTCTGCAATTGCAGCTAGAAAGTTCCAGTTCAGATTTCCCTCTTCCTCTGCCCAAGTCAGTGATGCTTTGCCAGAGATTTCAGGAGGAGGAGAGCAGACTGCATGAAAAGCAGAGTGGGCACCAAAGCCCAGCCCAGGTTCGGGAGCAGGGACTAGCCTGCCCTGCCTCCTGTGAAATCCCAGTGCAGCCTCCTGCGAAACTCCAGTGCAGCCTCCTGCCTCCTCCATCGCTTCAAGAAGGATTATTTGTGAAAGCCTGAAGAACCCGGGACGCCTAGGCCTTTTCTTGTGGTAACATTATTTTCCATGTGTCATTTCAACACTAGCGACCAGAGAAAATACCCCCCCTCCAGACTCTGTTCCTTCTCTGCGGATGTATACAAACTGCCATAGCTACAAAGTAGAACACTGCAAAACAAGCTACGCTCATATTTGTACATCATTGCTTCAAAACTTGTCTTTCTTCTAACCCAGACTTATTATTCCATGATGCTACAAACGACCTGCCCAAAGCAATGTACTCTGAAGCAACGGGACTCACAGAAGTATAGAACTAATGAGATCAGAAAGTAGTACTGAGTATCGTCCTCAGTCTCTGGCTGATGACATTGATAAAGATAGATAGGTGCTATGGAGGGTGTGGTGGCGGCAGAAAAAAGGTATTGAAATGATTCCTTAATACTAATAAACCGAAATGACCTACCTTTGAGCTGGCATATTGCATACTGCCCCAGAGAACAACTCCAGCTGCTCCCAAAGCCGCACTTTCACCGATGGTATTGACCAAATCCGTCTGAAAAAGAAGTCCAAACCCAGACATCAGGAAACCAAACATATAAAAATAAAAAAGCGTTGGGATATAGGCATCTTTTTTTTCCCCCAGAGGAAACATGGGTCCTGTTGTATACTCTTCACAATAAAATTGCTATTTAGTTTAGAAAGCTCTTTTGTGTATCTCCAGAGGGTTGCATTCATGAGTGTGACTACTAAATAATGAAATCATGATAGTTTATTCACAAGGGGTCCTCCAACCACACTGGTGGAGTAAGAATGGAATGAGCTATTTTATCTACCAGTCTTTGAATGATTACCATACCTACGTAGGCACCATTTTTGGCAAGTGATGATAAGTATGATCACACATCAGAGGATCACCATCACCCATACAGTGTCTAATTGCAGTTGATAGGTTTTAGGCAGGTGTCTAACTTGTGCTGCTTTAGCCACGCCGATACAGCTACAGAACTGCTGTTCCTACCAGAGTGAATGCCATTATTCCAGGAAACATATATTTGAAAAACGAGCCTCTCCCAGTGCTACATAATGCCAAATGGGGAAAAAAACCCACACATTTGCATACTGCCTTAAATGTCTACTTTTAGAGATGCACCAATAAGCAGTAGAGTTGTAGTGATAGCAGAAACCAGAGCACAGACTGTGTGTGGAACAGGAGTCAGTGGTGCCTTGCCAACAACACAATAACATCCTTGCACGTGTCTGAAAGCCATTCCCCGAGACCATGAGTATTGTGCTCAAAGAAACGCAATTAAATTTTATAAAATAGGGAGGAAAGATCTTCTTCCACCCCCAAATTTCAAGGCATGATCAGCTACATCTAAAACCATTCCTGTCTACAATAATTGATTAGAAAGTAATTCCTGATCAGTCTTTGTAATGACATAACAGTATTTCTCAGTTCAATGAAGAAAGAGCAAATTCCTTTAAAAAGTTAGTAATTGTCTTTGATACAATCTTTTCACCTTTTTTAGGAGAAAAAAATCCAAAAGACCAGCCAAATTATCACAGTATGGTGGTGGCACCTTAGAATGCAGAATGATAGAGTGGAAGAACCATATGATTATTGTTAATTGGTACTAAATAACTTATTTCACTGTGTAAGTAGGCCTGTTGATTTACCAATGCATAGCTAAGGAGTCCTCATTCCTGAAACATTCGAGGCCCAACAGATATAAAAGAAGGCACAAATAAATGCCTTGGGAAAGGGAGAATCAGCTGAAGGGTTGAAGACAATTACAGGGAAGTCAGAGCGAGCAGTGACCTTGACCCTTAACTGAAGGTTGGATAAAACGGTGCAGGAAAACCTACAGAAGTCTGAAAGAGTGGAGTTTGCCTACTGGCTTTTAGTGTAGGGTTCAGAGTGATATAAAATATATTTGGTCTCACCTGAAGTTTGTGTTGCTGCTGATCATCTAAGCAGTCTTTTAGAGGATGTCATTAGTCTTGAAAGTATATTGTTCAGTGCTAGTTTTATAAAAGGATGGTGGTGTGGGCTGCAGGTGTTACTTTCATGTAGGAAATGGTGGTTTGTTTTTTTTTCCTATGGGAATTATTTTATCAGTAAAAAAAAAAAAGTATGTGAATTACAGAGAAAAATATCAAATGTTAAGAGAATGTGAAATACAGCCTGACCTCTTGGTAATGAGGGCTCCCAGGCTTTCCTCATCTGCAAAGCATTATATGACAATTATCCAGATACAAAGGCTGGACTGTGATTCTATATTAGCCATATGATTGTTGAGTGATTTAGCACTAACACAGTTCAGATCTCATTAACAAATTAATGAAACCTTTTCAGACAGCCAAAATAAATAATCAATAGATATTTAGCATTGCTGGATTACCTAAGCAAACTCCAAAATAAGCATTTTGCAAGAAATCTGCTTTAGGAGTTAGGGTGCTTGATCAGGAGTCAGTAAATCCAGTTTTTGTCCCCTCATATTCTACATCTTTCTTTTGTTACTTTTAGAAATTGTTTGGATTCAAATCCACAAAGGGATTTCAGCACTTCGTGTCTAATTCATATGGATATAAAATAGTTGAAACCAAGAGTGTGACCCTTAACGTCCAGGTAGTCCTCCGGGTGTGTGAAGTCCAATGACACTGATCTTTTCACAACTGAAGTTCCCGAGGCACCTATGCTTCCACTTTCCCACACACCTAGAATCCCCACCTTGCCAATGCTGAGAAACTCAGCAGTTTTCTCAGGCTGAGGCCAAAATCTGGCATTTGATTGGAAGAGATATTCCCTTAGGGATGCTTAAAGGACTCATAGCATCTGCACTGCTGTTGGATGCTGGCAAAAACAGCAGCTCACTGCAAAAAAAAAATTGTATGGGACTTCATTTAAACACTTTCCTTCCACCTTACATTTCCTCTTTTTGTATTCTTCAAAACAAAGGTCGAGTGCTAAGGTCAAGGCCTCCCCAGGAGGAAAAAGAATTCGAAAGGCATGAGCTGAATTTTTCTCTCTTCCCCAATGCTTAAAAGATACATCATCTCCAGCTAACCCTCCAGCGGCGGTTACCTTCACCCTGAGGTTACAGACAACATTTAGAGGGGTGCCATTTCTCTTTCTGATGCCATTTCACTTTGCACCAGTTCAATGAATGTTCAAAAAAGAGCAAGAGAAACAGGTGGGAACCTTAATACGGCTTATGATGAATTCAGCTTAATAATTAGGTAACTTGCCCACAAGGAAAGAAGTAAGGTTTCTGAGTGTCATTTCTAGGCATAGTTATGTTTTTTACTGAATGACTGACTGATGTTCAGTACCTCAAAAGCCATCAGCACAGAAGGGCTCCTCCCTGAATGATCCACGAACAGGATGTTGCACCCTCTCTTTTATTTTTGCTCTCTCGTATACTTGTTCTTTTTGGTCTGGTGGTTCCCTAACTCTTTCCTGGTGTGCTGGATTCATCCTGAGCAGGCTGGTAAGTGAAGGGAGCCAAGAGCTCCCACGCCAGATTTGGGTGCTCTGACCACCAGATGGTCACACAGAGAGGGAGGCACCACCACCACCTTCCCCTGCCACAGGCAGGGTTAGAAAATAAAAGTTTCACCCCCCATTCGAGTATTTTGAGAAAAGGAAAGATAAGTTGCTCTCATAATGGCAAATCAGGAACAGAGATAGGGAGGTATGGGTTCGAGTTAAGCCAGGCGAGGTTTAGGTTGGGTATTAGGTAAAAATTTATTCACTGAAAAGGTTATCCAACATTGGAATAGGCTGCCCAGGGAGGTGGTGGATTCACCATCCCTGAAGGTGTTTAAAAAAAGGGTAGACGTGGTACTTGGGGATATGGTTTAGAAGTGGTTTTGTCAGGTTAGGTTAATGGTTGGACTCTATGATCTTAAAGGTCCCTTCCAACCTTAATGATTCTATAATTCTATGAAGCCCTGAATGAGGCACATGAGTTCTACCAGCGGTCTTAGACACAGCAGTCCTGGCTTTGGGACTGAACCTAGCACTGCTCCTCACACAGCACAGCTTGGCATTAGCGAGGGCTCACTGCCATGGCTCTGCTGTGTGAGTGTAAGAAGTACCTCATACGGCAGAAAATATGCAAGTTTAAAAAATTTTAGATATAGTTTTAAATAAGAGCATCTTGGCATTTGTCTAGGTGGGGAATCCTATTTTACTCCTTGTATCAAACCCTCATCCATCCATGTGAGAGGACTGTCCTGAAGAGGCAACTTTGTGGGTCAGCTGCCACTTAGGCGCCTGGTATTTCTCCGAGTGATAGACAAGTCAACAAAGCCTCTTCCCTTCCCATGCTCATTCTTGTTCAAGCTTTTGGGGGCAGTGTGCAACAACCAAAGATCCTTGAGATTACGCGGGCTATCTCTGAGCAGACAGCTGATTTCAGGCAGCAAGGAGGAGGCTTTAGTTCCTATCAATGTTTTTCCGTATTTTGATCAGCAAAGTCACAGCATTGGACACGAAAAAAATAGGAGGTGAGCTGAGGTGTTTCAGTTTTGGAGCTTGAGAAGAAACAGGACTGTCAGTTATAGTTACATGTTAAGGAAAGAAAAATAAGCACATCTGTAATTTTTCCTTTAAATTTTGAACAGCCTTAGTTACAGACATGCTTTTTCTGTATTCAGGAATGGTAGCACAAGCCTGTCATGGTTGCAGGGAATGCTCTCTGTACACACGCACACCTGGTCATCAGAGAAGACTATCTGTAGGTGAACGAGAGAATTGTTATCCATTATTCATCATTTGCTAGTTGTCATCCTGCGTTATTAATGACTTCAGCCATCAAGTCAGGAAGCACAGATGCTACTGTGTAACTTCCCTCTCCCACACACTTAGTAGTGAATTGTCAAGGCAGATAGTTTCTAAATACCCTACAGATGGCAAACTGCTTATACACATTTCTAGCAAGTAAAGAAACCTTTCATAATGATTAGGATCCCAATTCAGAATTTATAAGTTGTTTCCAAGAAAAAAAGCAGGATGAATTTCTCAGACACCTTATGCACAACTCACCTGATTTCCAGGTGCAGTCAGGGTGAAAGTTACAGCACACATAGCTATAGCATCTGTTTGGGACCTGGGTCTGGCCAGACCTGTGTCTCTCCCTCAGTGACTTTCACTCGCAACCATTCTTTCTATTTCCTTTCACTGTGATATTTACTGGTTTTTTTTTCATACTGTGTGCAGAAGGGCTTACACACAAGGCTTGAATGTGTCAGCAATTATTTCTGTTGGACCAGAATGTCACAGCTCTTGCACAGCTTGATGGAGCAATGGAGGGGTTCTCCTGGCCCAGTCCCTGTCAGAGCTTGAGTATCTATTAGCCTGATACCCCAATTTTTCTATGGCCATTTAGCTTGGATGTCATTGTACTACACTAGCTCCCTTCCTTGCCACATTCACATACATTGTTGCTGGAGCTTGGAGGTTTCATGCCTTGTTTGCGGGTTTGTGAGCATCACTGAGGGGCATGTCATGGGTCAAATGAGAAGATCCAGTCTAGTATAAAATCTGAAGACAGAAAAACATATTTAAAATACCTTGGTGGCTTCAGGGCTATGAAGGAAAACAAGAACATCCTTTTCCTGATCATTCTTATTTAAAGTTTTCTTAAGCGCAACCCTGCAAGTTCCTGGCAGTCCCAAGCTGTTTGCACAGATGATGTGTACAGTCTGGAGACACATCAAGCCCTGTCCCCATGGCTGCCTGCAGAGCTGGGTACTGTCCTAATTAGAAAATATGTACTGGAGCGTAACCCAAAGATGTTTCTCTGGCTAGGCAGGGATCTTTCCTGGCTGCAGAGTTGTAGTGATCTTTAAAGCATCCAAACGTAAATGGCTACACACAACTGAAAAACAGGCCTGTGAGTTAGAGATCATAGCTTAAGAGGGACGTCACTCCAAATTACCACTGTACTATTCAGAAAACAGCTTAAGGTAAAACAGTAACTTTATACCACCACAGATTTTCAACTCATGCATGACTGGTAACAGCAGGTTAGTTTTCATAGGTTTCAGTAACATTTGTGGTATTTTAATATTGATCAAGGGACTAATTTACATTATAAAAAGGTATTCTTACAGCCTGCATTTGAGGAATGCTCATTTATTTCACAGCCTGAGTTCTTCAGTGAAGGTGTTCTGGGTGAAATCCTGCCTGTACCGACCCCAGTGGCTCCTTGCCTTCAGTGGGACCCAGC
The DNA here is from genome assembly GCA_013398815.1 of Ibidorhyncha struthersii. NCBI lineage: Eukaryota > Metazoa > Chordata > Aves > Charadriiformes > Charadriidae > Ibidorhyncha > Ibidorhyncha struthersii. The sequence goes on along the minus strand of VZSZ01011426.1, from coordinate 38,585 downwards.
CTTGCCTATTCGCCCACCATTTCTGAATCAGCTGGGACCTGCGGTTTCCACATCACACACAAAACAGCTCCAAAGAGTCCCTTGTTGCTAAAAATGAGGCAGACCGAATTCATGATTGCTTCCGTGTAACATTTGCTTCCCGGGGGCAGCCTGAAACACTTCCCAGGCTGTCGGGGCTCCACCGCACCTCCCCAGCTCCACATGCAGCCTGTGGTTTGCTGGACAGACGGTTGCCTTTTCCTTTGCTTCTTCTCTCCCTTTTGCTCTTCTGGTTTGAGTCAAGAACTTGTCCCCAGCAGCAACAGATGCGAGCTCTCACGCAGCTCTCCATAAACCAAAGGCCCCAGACGCCCCCAAACGCCCCCAGACCCCCTTAGCCATTGAGGGGTTGTTTCCATGAGCTCCCTGCCCCAGATTTCCTCCGCTCTCATGGAGATGATAGTGATCAAAGCAAAACTTTCAGTACTATGACAACTGCTAGAGAAATGAATAAGCATCTGTGCCTCTCTATTATGTGCATAAACAAAGTCAGAGCCACAATCGTCATTACATACCCAGAAAGTCTGGGATTTGTACACGTATATTTTTACGATCAATGTTGTGGCCACTATGTATATATTGCTCTTGATCGTTCCTTGAAGGAACATTGTGTGACTTAAAAAACTTGGTTTCTTTATTGAAAGGACTCCACAGTGTTAGCACTAAATGTTGGATCATGAAAATATCTGAAGGTGGGATCATCCCACCTCTGAAGAGTGGGATGGCCAATGCTCATCGTGCAGGAGTTAGGAACTCCAGGCCAGACTAGTTTACTTGACTGGTTTATTTCTATACTGAATGAATTTACATTCGGATAAAGAAACAAAAAAGCCCTGAGGCACCTTTCTCATGAAAGTTTATCTTTCCATTACACTAATTAGTTTTAAACTCCACAAAAATTTGTCAAGTTCATTTTACAAGCTGTCCTGAAGAATTAAAATGCCAGAATGAATTACTTCCTTAAGGAAATGATTTCTTTATACTTTCTTTCTAAATTACCCTCATTAAAAATATACAATGTTATGTTACAGAAGTAGACCAAAGCACTGCAATATTAACTCTTGAAAGGTGTAGAGTTTTGTACTGTGACTACAGTACTTCCTTTTATAGGGGTTGCCTTAAATACAAAAAACAAATGCTTTCCTGCAAGGAAAACTTTTGGAAAGTATTTTTTTCTAAGAGGCTGTTTCTAATCTCTAAATTTCTGAAGAAGTCTGTCTGCTTACCTCTGTTAAAACATGAAAAGTATAGGCATAAAATGGCCTGGAGTAAACAAACACAGGCAAAACGTAGTCTTTTCTAGCAATTGAGGCAACACGTATTGCCTCCTTAACCCGATAGTGAACAAATTTTAGTGCGTTTGGACTTGACTTCAGTATATAATCCAGGTATATAGAAGGGTAGAGAGCAGTGCTTTCCTTCCACAGCCAAAGCAGAAGGTCATTGCGGGAAGACTCAATGGCTGGGCATTTCCCCGTGTACGTTTGGGGGTGCTCTTTGTAATCATAATTGTAGCAGTCCGGGTAAAGATAGTAACCCCACAAACCGTTTGGTCTCATATGCTCAGCCAGAAGGATAGTGTTGTTCATAAAACTCTTGCCAGCATTTTCAAATTCCTCTTTAGCCACTTTCCTGATTTTGTCCTCTGACCACTGAGGATGCCGCCTCCTAACCATCTCAAGAGATTTATTTCTATAAATACTTTTATTGCCCCAGTTCCTATCCCACTGTGGCCTCCAGTTTTCCCAGTCAATGACTGCAAGTCCCTGAAATTTCTTCATGGGTATGCAATAGTCGATGTCAGACTTTGCTTTATTAAGGTGTTTGACAAGGCTTTCGTTCTGGGGCACCCCTCCATTGACAGGATCTCCGTTATCTGAGTAGTAGGGATAGTATCCCAAATGAGTGTGATAGAAGATTGTCACATTGGATCCACTCAAAGTCTCATTGGTGTTGGATGCGATGTCAAAAACACTGAGATCCAGGTCCACCTTGTACCGCAGCCTGCACTGCTCGGTCGGCGCATTCCAAACAACTACGAAAGGCTTGTGCAGAACCAGAGGGGCCCGTGCCGGCTTCGGCAGCCGAGCATCAACCATAGTAAGCAGCGCTGTCACTGCTAACTGTTTGACCCAAACATCCATGGTACTTTTTTTTTTCTCTGGGAAATTGTTATGACGTGTCCTTGAAAACAAAAATGAGAGAAGACATGTTACAAGGGCAGTAGCCGCCCTGGAGGCAGATAGGATGACAAAGTGCTGTCTTTTAGTTTCCTTTGCTTTTGTTAATGTTATACCCAGTGCAAAAAGAGAAAAGTACAAAACTGTGATCTTGTAAAAATTAAGTCTATGCTTTCAAATGCTTTGAAAGAGTTTTNTTTTTTTTTTTTTTGCTTTCCTTCTCAGCCAGACATCTCCCACAGTTAATTCAGACCTTTCCTTAACAATTATTTGTTCCCTGATGTCTACAAAAAAATGAGTTAATAAAAGATTAGCTTAAAACAACAATATAAAAAAAGAATGTGCTGCTCATTTGAAATTTCAGCTTCCAAGCATGTTCTGCTGCCGTCAGTCTGACTTGCCTAGAACATCATCACAGTGGGGCTACGGCCTTCCTTACTATAGGCATACGCTGATGGTCTCAATAGGGAAGGGAACTGAAACAAAAGGCAGACACTTCTACCTCACACAGATTAATCAACAGAACTCAGGAACACTGCAATTTTCAGCATATCTGAAAAAAAAATCGTATTGTTATCTACTCCTGAATTTAATTTTCATTTTCTAAATGAATAGATGCAAGAGTGATAATCAGTCTGCAGGCTAGAAGGGTGATACTATTAATGACTTAATGGTTTAAGCTACTTATTATACTGAAAGCAAATTAAATATCAATACGTTAAAGAAAATAAATCATGTTAAGCAGATCCAAACTATCTGGAAAAGTAGGTTGTGTCTTTGAAAAAGGGACCTAGTCTGTAGAAGTGGGGGCTTATTACTATTAATTTTTCCTTTCAGAGTCTGCTGTTTTCCCTGACAGTCACACTGGCTCGGGGACTACTAGTAGTGGTGGCAGCTGCCAGAGCTGCAGGACTGCTGGCACCCTGGGTACCCACACCCCCACTTTGCACCCCGTGGGGCAGCTGTGCATCCCCCGTCTTGGTTTTTTCCATACTCACTCCCAGAAAAGCATTAAGTGCCCCCAGCCAGTGGTCTGGTAGAAGAGCACCTTCCCAAGAGGTGGAGGAAGGCAATTTGCATCAAGCAATGGCTGGGGGCAGTGGGCGAAGAGCAGGACTGCAAGAAGCCACAACGCAGGCCTCCCAGGAGCTCCCCAGGAGCGAGCCCTCGTTAGCAAGCTGGAGATTTATGCTCCTGCTGTTTCCTCACCCGCTCTCTGGTTGCTTGCTTTGCATGCCTAAATATAGATTTAGCACCCAAGTTTTAAAACTTTGCTCACAATCCTTTAGATCCTATTAAGGATAACATCCCTGAGTGAGATGGACTATTGCTACAGGCCGTCAGACTGGTACTACCTACAAGCGTGCCTGTTGGAAAAGGATGCCAGGTTATTCTCACTCCACTGACCTGCTGGAAGTCTTATGCTTGCAACTGGTTTCTTTTTCTCTGTTCTTCTGCAGAGTCTTGCATAATCATCTAAATAATGTCATAGGCTGGGAAAACACAAACAAACAAAAAGCCACCAAAAAATGCCTTTCCCTTCTTGTTTTGTACAAACTGATGAATACATCATGATACTTTGTAGTCCTCCTTTGATGCAGCAAACTGACTTAGTACATTTGTAGGTGTTTTTTCATGACTTGGACTGCAATGCTGCTCAGTACACAAAAACAAGCCCATAATATAAACAAAGATTTTCTCAAAAAGGGATAGCTCAGATGAAATGGGAAGACCACCAGGAGAGAAAGAAAAGACCTTTGGTGAATTTCTGTGTAAGAAAAGATCTGGGAAAAGATCCCAACTGCCTATTCCCACAACCCAAATGCTGATATTGTCCAGCCTTGTGTTATTATGTACGTATAATTAGATCCTTTTGTCAGGTATTAATGACTAATACAGTACAGTTCTTGTCTAGATCTGGAGCCCGAGGCATTACAATATTGTAGATAATAAATTATAACAGAGATAGACCAGGAAATAATAGTGCAAGATAATTTTATGTTATATTTTTAGTTGCTAGCCAATTCCTGTCAGTGTCCCTGACAGAGCTTTAAATTTTAAAATGGTTAAGGTTGCCAGGGACCTCCGGAGGTCATCTGGTCCAACTCCTTGCTCACACAGGATGACCTAGAACCAGTTGCTCAGGACCATGTACAAAACACCATGAGTGACAAAAGGAAAACGTTTATTTCGGGACACGTTGAATAATTCTTGAGGGTCTTTTGGCTGGATTTACCAAATCTTCATTGAAGTTGCGAAGAAGCCTGGACACCTTGCTTGACTGCAGACGTGCATTTGCAAGCTGAATCCCACAAAGAGGGCAGGAAGCTGTATAAACCTTTTCAAGTTGTTTAGAAGTTAGGAGTCTTGTCAAGTACAGTCATTCAGGGTCCTCCAGTGAACACTGGGCACCTCCCAGATAAATTCCTTATCTAAAGATATATAGAATTAGTCACCCAGCTGTCTCCACTAACCTAGAAAAGGAGTGCCTAGATAACATGCCTACCCTTTAGATGGGTAAAGCATCTCATTGCAAAGCATCTTACTTTTCCTGCTACTTTCTATTACACACAGGATACATTCCCACAGACACAATTCCTTTAAGAGGAGACAATTCAAAAAAATTGTCCTTTGAAAAAGTTCCAATCCAGTTGCATTAATCTGCAATTAATTCCGATGTTATTTGCACATGGGAGTTTAATTAGAGATACTTAATTTTTCTTTAAAAAGTCATCTGAAGCCAAGTGAAACTAGTTTTCAAAGAAGCAGGTAAGCCTAGAGTTCTGAAAGAGGGGAAAATAAAGTATTGTTTTTTTCACAAATGCACAAAAGAACCTCTAAACAAGAACAAAACATCTTTTATTACAATTTCCACTACTGTATCTTTGGACTATGGCCTTTTTAGTCTCATGCATGGACACTAATTGGACTACTTTAATCTCTATTTTTTAATGAGCACAGACACTAACAATTCCTCCTTGAAGCTCATTATAAACCTTGATTCAAATTCTCCCGCTTTCTGATTCAGTGACATATTATCATGGTTAATTTAACTTCCCAAAGATGCACATAGCTTTCTGAAGCACTACAGTGTTTTCAGAGCAGAAACTGTTTTCAGTGTTTCTGCTCTATATTCTAAAAACAAAAATGAATTCTTCATGAGTGAAAGAAGTGGGGCCTGATCTCAAATCCACTGCAGTTGATATTTTTTATTGTATTCAGGAAACTTTGGATCATGCTGTCACTGCACAAAATAACATGTATAAGCTTCTGCTATGCAGTTTAGGATGAAGAGGGCTATGGCTGTATTTCAACATATCCTTTAATAAGTGTGGTGAAATTCATTATTTCTTGAAGAGAAAAAGTGAGTTCATTTCCGCATGATGCTTTCATCATTTTCGTAAAAAGAAACAGGAAAATGTTTGCTTTTCCCAACCAAATGCTGTTAACTTAGTCCAACCTTTATTTCCACTTGCTTATTGGTCAGAATTCCACTATATTTCCATTCCAAAATAGTTGATAACAGCTGAACTATACATCTTAATTGCACACTTTGATTCCAAACTAAACACCTTTAAATTAGTAAAAATATAGACTGTCATCCTAAAGAAACCTATTTGCACACCGTGTGTTCCAATACAGCCCAATGGTGTTCTCTAGATGGCCAGTTCTGCTTCTCTGCTGTTTTTTATTGATTATCCTGCCATTCTCTGCACTGTAACACATGATGTTACAGCTGGTACTTTTGATTATGATTCATATGTTGGTTATCTAGCCAGCCAATGCGACTTCAAAGACAATTCTATGATTCATAATAGGCAGAAAATACATCCTCACATTTTATACTCATCCATACGCTGACTTTTCGAGGAAGTATAATCCATAGGTTTAGGCATAATGTTTTCCATGTTTTCATCCTCTGCTGAGTTTAATGTTCTTGATGCCCAAGGTTTATAAACTCTTCTGGATAAACACAGCTCATTTATATGGACATACTCATTATTCAGACTTATCTTGCAGGAGTTGGACTATTTAAGTGTTTTGACTACCTATACAGTTGAATGTCAATGGGCAACAAGATAAGAAGAACTGTTCCTCAATCAAATATGCATTTCATAAAACTTAAAAATCCCTGTATAGTTTAGTTAATAGTTGATGTTCTGGAGACTTCATTTCATTACCATTTTTCACCTGTCAGTTGAGAAACTTACAGGATATCTGTATTATTTTTGTACTCATTTTGAAGAAATCTGTGTAAGTTCTTCAGAGCTATAATGGCAAATATGACATAAGGGGAAAGAGATTTTAAGCAGAAGTGGCAGTGAAGCAGAGTGAGCATGTAGATTTAGACCTAATTTCAAGCAGGATTAAAAAAGATGGTTTAGTTGGTATTTAAATCTTTCTGAAATATCATAAAGACAATCTTAAAAACTGAATCACATCACAATTATAACACCTGGAAGCCTGTATCCGATGACTAAGTTGGGTTTATCTTACTCCTGTAGTCAAGACAGGGAAGGGAAAACTACACTCTCTTCACTTCAAGACTGTTGAAATATATGCAATGTCATGCGCAGTAAGAAATTAAGAACTTACAGACATGTGGTTTTATCTGTGAAGTAGGAGTTGAGCTGCACATCTTTCACTGAACTCCATAACTATTTCAGAATTCAGAAAACTTTGAAACACTTTGAAAAAAAAAAAAAATCCGGAGTTCCTACAGTAACAGCCACTTCAGATTCCCTCATTAACCAGTATCTGACTAACATAATTTAAAATCCAGAATAGGAAAGAGGTGCAGTGAAATCATGGAGGAAAGGTGATTTTTCCAACAGAAAATCCTGCTTTATGGCCTTAACTAGATCTACAACACTTTACCAGGCTTGCTTTCAGCCTCTCACATGCACTATTGACTCCTGTCTTGCAAATGCTGAGTGTAGCGCTGTACTTTCTTTCACTGTAGTCACATTTTAACTAGTAGTTCTCATATCTGTTGGGAAGCATTTTGCTTGGAAAAGAAATCAAATATGACGGTACTTAAAAAGGAAATTAACGTAACTGGATTGTTTGCATTCCGCTGAGGAATGTGCAAAATTGGCAGCTAAAAGGAACGTCCTTTTTTGAATGTAGTCTGACCACATTTAGGGTAGAAATTATTATTGTGGCTAAGAAATATGGAGATTTAAACTGTACTTAAGCCTTTTTTCACCATACAATCACATTTAAAAGTACGTCGCAAATAACTTGAAAAATCTTGTGCCTTGATACATTATTCTTTATGAGGTATGATTTATGCACACAATATACATTTACAAGATACCATGTGTTTATCTACACATGTATGTATGTTTCTCTGTCTTCTTAGGAAATAATGGAAAGACCAAATCCATCCATCCTCTCTCGGTCTTGTTCCTTCTCTGCTGTTATTCTTCTGTTGCAAAATTATGTTAAAAGTCTTGCTTTTCCTGGTTTTGGTGAAAAATGGCTTGCATCAGATAGGTTGGTAAGATGGACACAGACTGCCTATTTATCCTGAATCCTTCTATGGTCCAAAAGTGTAAAGCTGCATTAAAGAGAGATTAAGTATTCACTGTATCCTCGCAACTGCCAGTTTTCAGTCTCTTGACTCACGTCTTCCTAATTCTCCAGCTATACTTCTCAGACTAGATTTCAAGTTAAAAGTCAACAGAAGAGTAACACTAAACTGTTTGCAGTCTTCCTTACAGATCAATAAAAGTACAAAACCAAACATATGATTGACATTTTCCTTTACAATTCACATTACAGTTCACTTCCAGTAGTTGAACAGAGATAGCAGGTTGCAAAGTGCAAAGTAGCATCCCTTTATTTTTGTGCAAAATCTGTGAAAAGAAATTCAAAGAGCAAGAAGATGGGGATTCAGGCCAATGCTATCACTGCTGGCATTTTTGTAAACCGTGGATTATTCATTTTAAAGCAAATGGAAAACACAAGAGGACATTCCTGTGTGTGTATCACAGTTTTACAGTAAGTCATATTTGGGCCAGAGATCTGCTTAGGCATTTCCTGTTTAGCTTTGTTGTTTCTGTTATGTGCAGCTCATGTCATGCCTTAAATTGAGAGAAATGACTGCAAGAAAGCATGGGAATGAAATAGAAAAGAATTGGCATTGAAAAGATATTCTTCCCATGTAAGTCATAATTCTTCTCGTCTATTAAAAATAACCATTTTAGTACTTCACGTGTCCTGGTCTATCCAAGTCTACCTGTAACGTCTTTGTTGGATAGCCATTAGAGTCCAGACTCTTACATCTTTACACACATTGTTTCTTACGCCAAGTCATCCCATTAGTACCAACAAGACTGAGGACTATTCGGTGCTGTAAATGGTGATGGCATTTCACCCCCACCTTGGCTGTAGGACTGGTTTCAAAGAAGTATAAATCGCTCCTTAAACTACTTTCACCCTGGTATAAACCTCAGTAAAACCAGGAGACTCCTAACTTTTCATTTCCAGCTTGACTTTTAATTTCCAGAATGACAGAGGTTTTAGCTGTGTTTAAAAGTGAGAAGTGACAGCACAAGTTAGCAAAGGTCGGGCTATCCCAGCTGCCCGGTACCAGTGCCAGACCCTCGGCGTAGCCTGCAGCCAGCTGCAATCATTCCGCTAGACTTTGCCATCAGAAGTGCTCTTTTGTCGATGAAGTTAAGGCTTGGGCCCTGGTCACTGCCAGATCTCACAGAGGAAGACACCTGCATCTGAGTGTTGTCACCAAAACTCTGCTGGTAAGACATTCAACCTTACCCTTTCCATGTGTGCAGTTTAGGCGCCACCGACGCACCCACCGAGAGCCCAATGCTCCAGCGCTGCAACAACTCTGTAAATTGTCCCAACTGCCTTCGCATCCCATTTTTGGAGCCTGCATCCCCTTTTTGTTTGGATCTGGACGTTCGAGGCTGGGGACAGCCCGCTCAGTCACAAACAGCCGAGCTGGGGTCAGCTTCTCCTTGCTTGGTGCTCACAGACGAGCAGGGACACATGCCTGGAGACTGCCCCGGCCAAGGGTTTCCTTCCCTCCTGGCTCTTCGCCCTCACTGCCCCACTGCCTTTAACACAGGGACCTCTCACTGTCTTTCAAATGTTAGTTCTTACCTTCCTGCTGGAGAGAAAAACATTCCCTATTGGGATACTGAAACTTTTCAGTGATTTACTAGCAAATCAGTGACAGAGGGAAAATTAAGATACAGGTCATGGTTCCCAGTACTGTTTTAGTTAAAAGACTGTCCTGTCATTTTAAATCACTGCAGATTATTGATGACACTTTGAATACCGGGGAAAGATAAAGTAATACGGTTTAATTCGGTCTGTGCAGTAGAGGGAGATTAAATATATATGTGCCACAAACAATTTTTCAGTTGCTGAAGGACTGAGTAAAGGAAGTACTTTTTGAGTGGATGAAACTTTATAAAATCTACAGTATTATACCATTTTACATATCTAATAAGTGAATTCAGATTGAATCTAGTATATGAAGCACTGATCTAATGTTTTATGAAAAAGCTTGATGTATTTTTATTTTCAATTCCATTCCATCTGCTTCTATTGCATTATAAACTGGAGACAAACATATTTTAGAAAAAAATATTTTTCATATTTAGAGTCATAAAGTTTATGTTAGAAGTATAACCTCTTATACGCAATTATGATATTTATTTCTTCCCCATATGCAAAGAATAAAGGGGAAAAAATAAATTGTATCGTTTTGCCTTCTTGAGGAGCCATTTTGATTGTCAGAGCTGTTAAAGCCTTAATTCCCTGAATAATTAAGACTAATGTCCTCAGCAGTGTTCAGTACACTGTTCTTCTGGCTCTGGCCCTTGATGAGTGAAAAATAAAAGTGCCTACCAACAGTATTCTGAAAAGAAGTTCTTACTGTTTTATAGATTTTCCTTTTAATTTATTACTAAATACCTTTGACTGAAGATTATGAACATTAATTGGCACTAACAGAATACATCCTTCCTTCTAGCATGTAATTTTAATAGCTTATAAGAATGTATGAATGGGTAATACTGTACAATAAATAATACATGAGTTTACATTGTTGTGAAGCATTTAAAATAGTTTAGCTTCTTTCACACCATCTGCTTAATTCACACATTCATTTTCTGAAAGGTTTATTGTTATTAGAGGCACTTATAAAAGAGAAAATTTAGTCGAATTGATAACAGAGAATTCCTACAATCAGGCCTTGGCTTATTCCTGAGAAAATGCTGTAAGCTAAATTAACTTCAGCTCTCTCAAAGATAAATTCTGCTTTCAGATGGTGTAATTCAAGAAAATTCAATTGAAATTAATTAAGGGGTGTAAATCTGGAAATATTCCAGTTGAACTAATGGAGTTATTAAGCATTTATAATCTTGTGAGAGGAAAAATGTGTCCTTTAGTCAGCTAAAAAAACCTAATATGTTGGCAAATGCTTAAAACAGTTGTGTATTTCCACTGTAAATCTCTGCTTGCAGTAAATAATTCCTGTTCTTTGGATAACACAAAAGGAAATATTACACTTTGCCAAACAAAAACTCAGGACAATTTGGAAAATACGTGTATAGGATTTGAGGTGAAATTATCTTCAGACTTTATTTGCATGCCAATACACAGCTTGTCTGGTGTCTACATTGTCTCAAATAAATGAATTAAAAATATCTCTAGCTCTACAAATACCCAGCACAATATATATTAACACAAATCATTAATAAACAGAACTCATTGTCAAACAACTAACTGCATTCTCTTTTGAGCTCCTTTTGAGATTATTTTAAAACACAGTGTTTGTAGGTGATGGACTGCCTTACTGTGAGTGATCTTGAAACAATTGCCCTGAATGTTTTGCTTCTAATGAAAGAAGTATTTTTTATTTTTCATATGGGATTAAATTCATGACCAACATACTGCATTCTAGGTGTGCAGTGTTTCATGCACAGCCCAGTGCATTTAAGTATTAAATTGATTAATCAAATACTGAAATACCATTAACATCAAAACATGACTCTTGTTTTTCAGATGTGAATTTTATTCACAGACAGTGTTTCAAGATCAGGTTTCTAATTTAAAATTGCTGAGTGTAAAGCACCAAATAGCTATTTGACAGAAAAAGAAAGAAATAAAATATAGTCCAGAATTGACATGCTACAGAAAATAACACCGAAAGCCTTCCTAACTGGTAGACTATAAGCAGAAGTGAAAACTTTGTCTTTACTGATTATTAATTGAGTAAATAACATGGCACTTACCTCTATAAAATCAGTGAACAGCAGAAAACTTTGGCAGAACAATTTACAACTGCTGATCTGTTTGTCCCAGGAATGTGCTCTTCCTAATGAATGGGCTTTTAACTAATGAGAAACTGAGGGCATCTGAAGATAAGGGCAGAATTTTACCTAAACGCTCATCATGTCATTGCAAAATAAGTAAATAAGTTCATTAAACAGCTGGTCATATTACTTGTAAGCAGCCTGTCTCTTCCTACAATAATTTTGTACTGTCTACTTTTATGGCCTGATAAGGGAACAACCGGACTGGTGTTTGACAAGAATTAAGTTGTGTTTTGAGAGTTACAGGCTCTGGACTCAGCAGCGACAGGCATTAACAGCAGGGACAGCTTGGTCACTGAGGCACAGGGAAAAACAGAGATGCTTGCAAAACCGAGCTATTTTAAAAAACTGGCTGGATGGCAGGCCCAAAGAGTGGTGGTGAATGGACTCAAATCCAGTTGGCGGCCAGTCACAAGTGGTGTTCCCCAGGGCTCAGTATTGGGGCCAGTTCTGTTTAATATCTTTATCAATGACCTGGACGAGGGGATTGAGTGCACCCTCAGTAAGTCTGCAGACACCGAGTTGGGCAGGACTGTTCATCTGCTTGAGCGTAGGAAGAGGGATCTGGACAGGCTGGATCAATGGGCTGAGGGCAATGGTATGAGGTTCAACAAGGCCAAGTGCCGGGTCCCGCACTTGGGTCACAACAACCCCATGCAGCGCTACAGGATTGGGGAAGAGTGGCTGGGAAGCTGCCTGGCAGAAAACGACCTGGGGGTGTTGGTCAACAGCCAACTGAATGTGAGCCAGCAGTGAGCCCAGGTGGCCAAAGAGGCCAACAGCATCCTGGACTCTATCAGGAATCATGTGGCCAGCAGGACTATGGAAGCAATCATCCCCTGTACTTGGCACTGGTGAAGCTGCACCTCGAACACTGTGTTCAGTTTTGGGCCCTTAACTACAAGAAAGAGGTGCTGGAGCGTGTCCAGAGAAGGGCAATGAAGCTGGTGAGGGGTCTAGAGAACAAGTCTTATGAGGAGCAGCTGAGGGAACTGGGGTTGTTTAGTCTGGAGAAAAGGAGGCTGAGTGGAGACCTTATGGGTCTCTACAACTACCTGAAAGGAGGTTGTAGCGAAGGTTGGGGTAGACCTCTTCTCCCAAGTAGCAAGTGCTAGGACAAGAAGAAATGGCCTCGAGTTGCAGCAGGGGAGGTTTAGATTGGAACAATCTAAATATTAGGAAAAATTTCTTCACAGAAAGGGTTGCCAAGAATTTGAACAGGCTGCCCAGGGAAGTGGTTGAGCCACCATTCCTGGAGGTATTTAAAAGATGTATAGATGTGGCACTTAGGGACATGGTTTAGCAGTCAGCTTGACAGTGTTAGGTTAATGGTTGGATGTGATGATCTTAAGGGACTTTTCCAAACTAAGTGATTCTATGATTCTATGATTTGGGCATAACACTCCCTAAAACTTAACCCGAAGGCATTAGTCTTTGCTGTTCCCTGAACATGACACTTGCAAGCAGACCCTGGGGACTGCCAGCTCCTGATCCCGGTGGATGAGCATGAGATGGCATGAGTGACCAAAGCAAGGCAGGAGGGACCAGCAACATAGCAGCACTCTTGTGTGCTCCTCAAAGAGGCTTTTGATATTATTCAGCATGACAACAGCTTAAACAGCTACAATTTTACCTCAATGATCAGTGAAAACCCCATCAAATGTGTAGGGATGGAGAGAAAAAGTCCCTACATATAGAAGTATGATGGTCAAGGGCACATGTGTATCATAATAGTGCAGACATGGAGGTCAGAAACATCCCCATTCCCATGTGGGAACTGCAAAGTGTAAAAGAAGGAAACCCTGGGTTTCCTCATCTTGTCAAGCCATGACTGTTGCCATTTAAGTATTAAATTTGAAATAAATACCGGAAACAAGTCCAGAGAATTATTGGAACAACTACAGACATTTTTGTTGTTGTTCTTGCCACATTTGTCTCTGAATCTGCACAGCTATTTGAATTAAATAGGAAACAAGTAGCTCCCTGAGCCCTGGAAATAATAAAGGCAAGTTTCCTATGGGCCTGTGTCTCATCCTTCACTGAGCTCCAAACTCAGGTTTCCCAAGGCTGAGGCATGTAGAGAAGATCTCTCCTGTGCTGGCTCTCCAGCTTGCAGCATGACTCCCTTTTTTTCTTGCCTTTTGCTCAGCAGGTTGTTTCCAGCAATGGGTAGAGATGAGATAATCTCTGAGACCTGAGCCTCCCCGAGTGCCTGGCTGACGTTTGCTGTCAGGGAAGGACATGTAATTGCACAGACAGAGTTGTGCCCATATCTACACACTCTGCAAGGGCTTTAGCATCCCTTCTACAATGGGAAAGGTTGAAATAACTTCTCATTACTGACTGTTGCCCAATACCTTCAGTAGATATGTTAGAGGGTGCATTTAACAGCTGTCGCAGCCATGCCATGGGTGAGATGGTGCCCCCCTGCCACGCTGCTGAGGTGCCCCTCGCCGCCTGTCTGCAGCCCCATGCTCGGGGTTCCTGCCCCATCCCGGGGAGCAGCAAGCGGGCTCACCCGGCCGGCACGGCTTTTCCTGAGCACCTGCCAGAACTTGGCAACAGCTCATTCAAAACAAAGCACAATTTATTTGCCTAAAATAGAACATAGGACAAAGGGTAAAATTAAACAGGGAGCTTTTTGTATTTGGCCTTACATCCATCTTCCTTTCTTCCTTTTTAAGCCATTGTGAAGGTCTCTTCAGCCCAATTACCTCAGCCTGTAGGCTTGGGAGTGCAGACCCACCTGATGCGTGCGTGAAATGTCTCTTGCTCAAGGTCTTTCTGGCTGCATCTTTCCCTTGGACTGTGGCTGTTAAGCCACGTGCTGCCCACCTCCCCCTTCCTACACCCTTACCCTATGTGTAAGGGTTGGCATCCCGCTGGACCCTCCGCTCTGCACAGCCCTGCAGCGATACCCCCCACCCCCACCCCGCCCCTTTACTTTCATTCTTGTTCTGTGTCTCGTTTAGCTCCACTAAAACCTTTTCCTTTTTCTTATCCTGCACTCAGGTGGAAAATATGAAGCAAACTGGGTCTTAATTCACAAGGAATTCACTTTGATGATTCTCTTTGTTCTATCTGTTCAAATATACCATGCAAAGAATAACTTTCCAATTAAATGTCGTTAAAAACATCAGTATGTGAGAGTCAAATATTTACATGGCATGCCTGTGTACTTGGTTTTCTACACATATGTAGGTAAAATCTTTGGTATAGTCAAAAAATGGACCCAAACACACTTAAAATAGAGTGGTAGGGTCGAAAAAACAACTCAGATACACCAGTAGGAAGTATTGCATTTCTTTGACTAAAGTGGGAAAGAACAACAAGTTTGAAATAAAGGGCTGGCACCAACCAAGATACCACCTACTCCAGGGTTTTACTCGGAACCGCTCAGAAAAGTGAATGCTGCAGGATAAACAGGAGACAAAGATACCTCAAGAACTTGCCTCTTCAGGGCATCACAAGTCATTCGGGCAGCGCTCTGAGCTGCCAGAGCAAGAGAAATCCCTCCAACCACCAGGGGAAAAAAAGCCAGCAAGAGCAAAAAACGTGTTCAGATGATGAAACAGCCCCAGGCAAGCCAGAATGGAAGAAACAGCTTTGAGAACAAGTAGTTTCTGGTTTACAATACTACTTTATGGCGATACTAATACTTAATAGAAGTCAGTGTAATATCCAACCCACCAAAGGTTTCAGGTTTTCACCTTTCTTTCTACCTGCACTTATGTGGGCACTAAGAACTCAGGCTGTTTCATTGCTGTTGTTATTATTACTTGACATTGCAGTTAAATTTGATATTTGAGAAAGGGAGATCATGAGGGAGGTGCAACAACTGCCATGAATCAGAAGCTATCGACTCCTCCCATCTGACAAAGGGATGCCTGTGCGTGGATATATATATAATTCTGACAGACAGGAGGAGAATGATGCCAGGATTTGCAGTCTAGCTCCTGCCAACCTCCCCTTGTGCCGTACAAACCTTCTGCTAAATCTGAAAGCCCAGAGCAGCCAGGGGTATTTTTGCAGAGCACTTGACTCTTGCTGTGTCTCCCTGAACTCAGGTGGTGGACATCTACATCGGGAGCCTTCCCAAGTTCTGCTCCTGCTTCTCGACAGCCGGACCTCAGCCCCAGCCATGCAGAAAATGTTCTGTGGTACAGAGGGAATGACAGGCTGCAGCAGACGAGAGGGAACTACAGGGACAGACTGTCGGGGGAATAATTCAGAGAGAGACTTATGTTTTGGTTTTATTTGAATTACTGTTGTGTAAATTACTGTTGTTTAAACACAGCCGGCAACCAGGGCCACGCAGCCGTTCACTCACTCCCCACCCCACCCCAGGAGAGTGGGGACAAGAGGGAGAAAAAGGAGAAAAAAGGAACTCTGTGGGTTGAGATAAAGACAGTTTAGAAGAACAGTAATGAAAGAGAAAAAATAATAATAATGCTAAGAGAATACACAAAATAAAGTGATGCAACACAAATTGCTCTCCCCACCCAGTGATCGATTGCCCAGCCTGTCCCGAGCAGTGATTGCAGATCCCTGACTGCGGCCAACCCTCATTTATATACTGAGCACGATGTCTATGGTATGGGTTATTCCTTTGGCCAGCTTGTCCTGTCTATGCTCCCTCTCAGCTTCTATGGGAAGCTGAAAAAGTCCTTGACTTTTGATGTAAACATCACTTAGCAACAACTAAAACAATAGGTGTTATCAGCATTATTCTCATGTTAAATCCAAAACACAGCAGGTGCTAGGAAGAAAATTAACTCCCTCCCAGCTGAAACCAGGACAATCACAAATTAAACCAAGATCTTTAATGGAAGGAATTTGAGGAAGCAAGCTCTCTTTAGAGCTGGAGAGAAAGCTCAGCTGTTCCCAGCCTCTTATTACCCATCTAAAAATAATGTTTTTTTTTTTTATTTCAAAGTTTCATTCCTGATAAATATGATCCAGTTTCCTATGCATCAAGAAATAAATGCCTCGGGAAATCACAATATGAATATGGGTTGCCACTTGAACAAAATGTAGTCTGTTCTCAAACACAGAACAGGTTTGGGATTTAGGTTTTGGGTTTTTTTTTCAGGTAACTGACAAAATAATTAGAATGTATGTTTCCCAACTAATTACCAAGACTATAAGAAAATCACAAAGTCCCGATATATATTAAAATCCAAGTTCTATGCTATGGCACAAATGCATTCTTAACAATAAAAGCTCCTAAAAAACTCACAGCTTATTAAAAAACTGGACTAATATAGCAATTCTATGAAAAATATACACTTAATGACAAAATTACTTTTAAGAGTTTTAGAAAAAGCTAAACTCAGTGCTGCCTACAGAATAACTCCTTATGCTCCATAGCTAGGAAAAAAAAGGTTGAGAAGGGGTGTAGGAATAATCCAGTATTAGACTGAGTTTTAATACTGATTTTTAAAAGAAATTATGTAAAATTTATTAGACCTGTGGGCTATGGGCTTCATTTCAAGCCCATACATTTACCTGAAACTGAATTCCACTCCTAAGGGTCTATTTTATTTAAAGTTAATGTGAAGTAAGACGGCTTGTGCCCCTGTGGTCAGATTTCCAAATCACATCATTGCCTAAAGATGCAAACAGACACTTACTGACGCTGTTAAAAGCAGTTGAATGGATTTGGCCTCACAGGACTAAGGGCTCATATGTAAAATTACTCAAATATTTAACTTCTGTTTATTGGTGATTTCAGTGCAGTCATGCACGTAGTTTTCTTTGGGCATAAGACTGGTAGCACTGATGCAGGGCTGTTGCTTTTGAAAATACTATTAGATCGTTATCTGCACTTTAAGCCCTTATATAATTTTATAAATCTATCCCTTCAGGGGTTATAGGGTTAATGGATTAGGTCACTCTCTTGCATTTCTGAGCACATTTAATCATGAATATTGGACATTTGATTTTATTGCTAAATGAAGTAAAACTAAAACACATCCTAAAAATCTCTAGGTAACCACGAGAATGAATAAACTGCCTCTGCCAGCTTTCTCTTTGGACAGGGACAAGTCTGGGATGCTTGTACCTATTCTTAGCTACTAATTTGTCAACATCCCACTCCGACACTTGTCACCAACAACTTTTTGGGGAAGAACATCCCGTTGTGGCAGGGTTTCAGTGAAGTTTGATTGAAGTTAAGGATGTTCAGGTCACCTCTGCCGGAAAAGAGCTTGGCCCCCGTTGACAGCACTCATACTCTGACCCGGTGTCATATCCACCTCCCTCAAGATGCAGGACCAAATCCAACCTACCCCACCTATTTTGCTGCGAGACACCAGACTCCCTGATGCTTAATTGTCAATGCAACCCATGGATGCCAAACCACAGAATCACGGAATGATCAGGGTTGGAAAGGACCTCTGGAGATCATCTAGTCCACCCCCCCCGCCAGAGCAGGGTCACCTACAGCAGGTTGCACAGGATAGCGTCCAGGCAGGTTTTGAATGTCTTCAGAGTGGGAGACTCCACAACCTCTCTGGGCAGCCTGTTCCAGTGCTCCGCCACCCTCAAAGTAAAGAAGTTCCTCTTCATGTTTAGGTGGAACTTCCTATGTTCAAATTTGTGCCCTTTACCTCTTGTGTATGTATATAAACCATATGTACATAAACTCTTTCTGGTAGGAGTGTCTCTGAATAACGTCTGTACAACCCACGTGTGAGTCACACTTCTGCCATGCAGGAAAGGACAGTGGGTGTGCACAGCTTTAGGGTGAAATAAAGGCCAGACCTGCGAATACTAAGGCAATCGCAGATCAGCCAACACCAATGGAAGTTTGGGTTAGCGGTCTGCTTTCATCAGCAGAAATATCAGGGATTTAGCAGTGTTACAATGAAATTGTATTAAGGAAATTGCAATAAGGTTAGCGGTTCTGGCCAAGGAACATCTAATGTTCCCTCTTAGCCTAATGCAAAACATAAGAAATTAAAGATAAACCCCCTTCACTTTCCGTATGTTTTCTGAAAAAAATGAAAAGCCATTTAAGACAGAACGTCTTATAGCAACGCCTCTGCATTTCTGCAAATATTTAATTCTGCGGGTAAATGCAAAAAGTGTCCACCTTACTACCATCTTCTGGATGTATCCAGTGGCTTGGTCTGTCTTAGTTTTTAGGTATTCTTGCACAGAGCTCCTGAGAATACACTCAGCAAACGAGGCCTTCGCACTTAGATAGCGGAGACCTTACTCTGGCAATGGTTTTGTTTACAATGCAAAGATACAATACAAAGATAGAAAATACATTCAAAGCTCAAAGCCTGCAAACAAGCTTATCACACTCAGAACATCGTTTCGGAGTGATAAATGTTTCAGTAACAACTCTCACAAAATCAGATGTGTGGCTCCCCAACTCTTGGTACAATTATCAAACAGAGAAAAGTCGGGCTGACTTGCTGAACACTGAAGATGAGAGTCACCAGGTCTGAGACACTGAAATACTTTACTCAGAGACATCTCCCTCATTTTTTTTTCAGTGATATTGCCATTATTTTAGCACTCTCTTAGAAAACAAATGTTGCACGTTCACTTTTTTTCTGAACTTGGATGAATTTTTGTTGTCACACCAAATGGATTTGGTAATCTCATCCCACAAGAAGAGAGTAAGGAACAGACCACGTTCCTAGTTGAACAGAGGAATGAAGTTATATTTAAAGTGCAAGGAGGAAGAAATGGAATTTATTGTTCAGTTTCATGCAGAGAGGTGGCTGATTCACAGGCCCGTACGGCTGATGGTACTTGCAAGCAACAGCAGGAGATAAATGAATAAGGAGAAAAAAAATGTCAATTTATGTTGAGTAAAGAGGAAGCTAAAGAACAGCCATGACTTCCCACATACTTCTGCAAGGCAACTTTCTTCTGTTTCTATTGTATAGCCAGAAAGCAGAAGGCGGGGCCTGTCGCTAAGTCTTGCCTCCACAATTTTCATAGATTTTCTAACATGATACTGAAAACAAGAAAGAACATAGGAAACCCGTAAGATCAGGTTATTCCTCCATATTGAAAAAGAAGATTTTTCCTTTCGGTAATAAATAGTCATCTTTTGGGTGCTAAAAAAAGATACTTTGGCAGCACTTGAGAAAATACTTTTTGTGGGAAATAAGTCTTGGCTTATCTAAAAGATACCTTGCCATATATGGAAATCACAATCAGAAAGCCACTGCTCACAAAATGCACTTCACCCTATATGCTATCTAAAATTTGTGTTGTAAAACTGAGCTTGGATAAGTGGAGAGAGTAACAGTAAGCTACCAATGAAACCAAGAGATTTGTTTTTTCTGAAATTATTTAGGCTTTTTCTTTGTTGAACACTCAGGTTCATGAAATTTTGTCAAAAAGTTGTTCTCCAGCTAGTAGAAATATGATAAATAAAGATATTTGCAGAAGTGTTCACTTTGGTCACTCTAAAAGCTCTTTTTGCAGGAGACGTGAAAGAGCAAAGACTAAAAAGTGCTGAAGATGAAACAGGGATGGGAAAACTGTGAACCAGCACCCCAAACTCACCAGCATCGCACAGCTTCATTACACCACACTAAAACGGGTGATGTTCATAGCAGCCTGGGGCAGCTGTGTCTGCAGGGGTGGTGACGCTCAGCAGCCCTGGCACCAAAAAGGAACCAGCAATTGGTCGTGGGGAGAGAGCCAGCTCACGCCTCTGACACAAGCCCTTTCTAATAATCATCCTTTTAATGTATGAACTTCCTTTCCGGCTTCTTTTCCTTCTTTGTATTATTTTTTTCTCCATCCTTACTGCTTTCTCTCTGAATGAGAACACGTCTTAGCCAGGCAGATTGCCTTAACCCTGCTACATTTAGCTTAGCACAGCAAGCTAAAAACCAGTCCCAAACAATCAGACCTATTTCTAAAAAGAAAAAAAAAAAAAGTTTTCCATGAATTGTAGAGAGGAAAATAAGAGCAAAAAGGCAAATGTTTTTCCTGGCCCAAAGAACACAGTTTGGATCATGTGCTCCAAAAGCTACCCAGATACAGAAGCTGTATTTTCCTGCCTTTGCTATTCCTTCTTCCTTCCCCTTCCTACCAGACGGCTTTGTTTTGCTTTACAAGGAAATATGATTCAATTTTAACTGTGAAACACAAAAGCCACTGTCTGAAATCAATGCTTTTTTTTTTTCACAGAAGAGGCATTAATCATGACTTTAAAGACTACCAAATGAGAGGTTTTTTCCTCTAAAAATATGGCATAATATAAAACAATATAGCGTAAAGTGGAACTATTTAGAAATATGGTGTACTGAGGTTTCTAATAAGATTTAACCCAAACTACATCCACTTCTTTTTCTTTGAAAATCTTAAACCTTAATTTTGAAGCTTTTTCTTCTTTCTTCCTCCCTTTGCTCTAGTCATCCTCCCTTTTTTAGCTTTTTAATTAAAAAAAAAAAAGTAATTTTGCTTCTTACGTAACAGGTAAAACCCAAGAGCCTTGCAACATAACCTCAAATTCAGATTTTTGTGCAAATCAAGGAAGCAGTACAGTCATTTTCCATAAGCGTTTGTGTCTCATCTTTCAACTAATTTTCATTTTTTTAAGCAAAGGCTGCATATACATATGGGGAACTCCCATAAGGAACCGGATTACTCAGGCATTGGAGAAACACCCAGCGTGACTTAGGCTGGGACACATCCTTATGCTCACAGCTTGCTCAAACAAACAAGGTACGGAGCCATCATACTAACCTGAGTCATGCAAGATCCCATACCTACACAATTTGAATTAAATGATCCCTTTTGACACCCATTGGGATGGTAACGTGCTTCAGCCGGCGAACAACCTGTTCCACCCAGAATTAGGGGTTACCGAATAGATGACACCGTATCACCTGGGCCAGGCAGAAGTCGGGTGCGAGTGGGGAATCACCTTGAGACAATGACTGGGTTCACAGTCGGGAGGGAAATTCATGCTTTGTCATCCAGCTATTTGTATTAGGGTTTCTACATTTAGAAAAGAGTTCATTGTGCAATAAAAACACCTGAAACCATTTCAGTCATTCACACTGCTGTTCCTAACCGTGGGAATAGAAACAGTTTCGGATTACACTCTCAAAACTCACAAGACTGCCTGAGAGATGTAGGAGCCTATGTGTTTTGACTTTCAGTAGGAATCAGGCACTTCAAATCATTTGATTAGAAGGCTGTTTTTTCCACCTTAAATACAGGTTAGGATTTCCATGATAAAACACAAAATTATGCCTCTATTCTTAGTAAATTAAAACATATTCTCATCATGTGTTGGACTGGCAATGATGCACACGGTCAGGTTTGCCCAAAGATTTCGCATTACTAGACACTGGTTTTGGGATACTTGAGCCCCAAATAAAAGCAGGGAGACCCTCCATGCTGTTTTGCTCCACTTCTTTGCCTGACGTACAGAGAAAGCAGCTACTAAATGAGTGTGAGGGGAAGCAAAGAGGGGAAGCAACCAGCGAAGCAGGTAGGAGATGCTGCAGTATGGATGGGAGAAGGTTGGGGCAAAGGCCAGGGCATCCAGAAGGACTGGAAGGGGATGAGCAAAGGGCAGGCGAGGACGGGGACAGATGGGGCTGCCTCCTGTGCCGTCTCCTGCCATTTCGGTATTTGATTTGAATATTTTTTTACAGATGAAGTGTACAAACCCATAAATTAGTTTCTTAATCTTTCAGGTTTTCACCCTTAATGAGGTGACAATAATAATAAACAGCAGTTACCATCACAAAAGTTCTTCTGAAGCGACTATAAAAACGATATTGTGAATGTTCCACTTTTTTCCTCTCCCTACACATTTAGTTTAAAAGTTAGCAGTGTTTTGTCTTCTTTTTCTAACTGCAAACTTTGTAAACTGAGCAGCAACCTAAAGGAAAGCTGGTAGCTGGTAGCTTTCCACTTGATTAATCATTCCTGGCAACGAAGGCTCTCAGACGCATTCTCAGCCACACGTTGGCAACCCCATTCTTTTCAAATTGCAGTTATATCTGTGCACATCGCCCATCTTCAGTACGTTTCCTTAGATAGAATGCTTCAAAATTTGCTAAATGATTGTTTTTTACGGTGCTCAGAAAGAAACAGAAACCCACTCAGACTGAGTGATGTGACTCTGAAGAGCAAGCAGCGACAATATGCACTCGCAGGTTAGTTCCGTCACGCAGATCAGCAACTATGTCCCCGAATTCATGCAGGATGTTTCTTACTTTTGTGGAGAGGGCCAGCACAAGGACTATATGTCATTTAAATCCCATTTAAACACTGTTTTAAAGGCACTAGTAGGACTTCTACGCTCCATCACCCTTTTCATGGGGATTCTTTTAGTAAGAGTCATTTTTATATTGTTTTCAACATAAAATTGTGCTTTAAGTTGAGGAAGTGGCACCATCTGGTGGGTGAAAATGAAAGGGTTTTTTCTTTAGTAAATTTAGCTTGTTTTCACTTTTCTCTCATTTCCATCCACCCCCCCCACCCCCCGTTTTAGATTCTCATAATACTACAGAGCAGCCTTTTGAGTGTAAAAAATAATCCTTGTTTCAGAAGACTTTAGAGAAAAGCTGTGTTCTATGATGCAAAAAGTGCACAATATTTTGATAACTTACCATGCTACAAAGATTTCTGAGACATCAGCTAATGTCTAGGAATGATTTTTGAAAAACCCTTTTGAGGTCAGCCTCAGAAAATTAAAAAAAAAAAAAAGGCAGCAAGCTAAAATATGTCTATGAAGAACATAATGGCCACATTTGCAGTGGCAACGCCTTACTCCAAGAAGCGAGTCAAAATTCTTCAAGTTCATACATAGAGGGTTTCAGTTTGCTTAAAAACTGAGACCTGTGCCTTCACTCTGAGATTTATCAAGATGCAGACTCATTTATCTTGGTCTTTTTTTTTAAACATGGCGATTTCTTCTACTTTTAAAGGACTAGTCAGACTTGTCAACAATCTACTGTGGAGACAGAAAAGAGAAGACCAAGAATATTGTTGATGAAAGAGTATTACCGGCTTGTTTAACGTGCAAACAGCTGTAGGGCTAAGAGTAAAATGTGTAGTGCTTGAGCTCGTTTGTTGAAAGGCATGCCCATAATTACTGTCAGTCATCTCAGTGGGATCCACCTCTCTTTGGATATCACCAGTATAATGTCTATACCTGAACTGGTCACCGAGGCTCCTTTCGAAGCCACTAGGGAGTAATAGCTCCTTTTAAGGTGCAGTTCATCTCATCATATACCAGATATCTGAAATAGATCAGCTGACTCATATCCTTAACGTCCTTATTTCTCTTCTTTGGTTATAAAGGGCAAATGATGCTATTAGCATAGATGTAGATAGCTCCTGGAGCGATCTGCACGCAGTCAAATGAATCCCACCCTTTGTGCCTCACATAAACGACATTATCAAGATTTTTGGAGCCCTGTGGATGATATTTAATTCAGCACTCCAAATGACTTCTTACAGACTATCTTAAATACAGATTTCAAAAACAAGCTCTAAAGCTCAAAATTGAATTGAAAGCCATTAAAATAGCTTAATATAGGGCTGCACATGCTGCATCAGGGGTTGGCATGATCCTTTGTGGTGAACCTATGGGAGGAACTATATATTATAGCACTGGTTGCTTTACCTTTAGAAGTGTTTTCAGTTCTTTTTGCCTTTGCTAAGTGTACGTATAAAGTGGCATTCACAAAAGTTAATGTACAAAGTAACAATAACTGCTGTTTTTAATCACTGAAATACAAGTTAACCCCAAGACATTTGTTGTTAATTACAACTATTTTCCAAAATCAGTGCCCGAGTATGAGCTGGGCTGTAAAGCAAAACCTAGCCCAAGAGTATCCTCCTTCGAAAAATCAGATAGTCATGCAAAGAATGTGGTCCTGCTTGGCATTACCCCTTGTGAGTAAAGCCCAGAGGCCATTTCTCTGCTCCTGAACAGAAGGCTGAACTTCACAGCACCTGGGTACAGCTCGTTCCCTTGACCCAGTTGCAGGACTAGCTGCTCCCAGAAGCATGAGGGGAAAATGGGAAGGCCAGTAGGTTTTGCTGTTCAACAGTTCCCCTACACCTGCAAGGTTTGGAGATTATCTATGGTGAGAGGAAGAGGTGGGACAGGTCTTCTCCGTCTTCCTGGTGTGACACAGGACGGCAGTTCAGAGCCTTCTGCTGCCCAAAGCTCACATAGGAAAACAGACAGCGTTCAAGTGCTTCCACTCTCATCCCCCAGGACCAGGACTGCTCTCTGCCCCTTATCCTTGTCACCACCAGCTCTGCTTCTCTGCCAGGACCAAGGCACAAGCCTGGTTGGACATACCCAGCACCCACATGTTTCTGGACATGGGTCCCAGAGTTTCCAGTTCTGGAAGGTTAAACTGTTAGGGAATTATTCATCTGGGCTTTATGCCACACCTTACCCTCAAGGAGATGAAGGTCTCCATTTCGGAACTGCTGACTCAGGAAATACCCACAGGGATTCCAGATGGGATATATTCTGTCTGAGATCTTCTTCCCATGATCCTCTCTTCTCTTGAGAAGGGATGTTCCACAACACTACATGGACGCACATTGTAAAATAATGGCAGCATTTACTTACAAAGAAGCATGAGAATATAAAGATATATATATATATATATATAAAGTTGTAAAGGCAAATCATAAGAAAACGCTTCCCTGAAATCTTACTTAACAAGGCCATAATTAGCTACTGGTGAATTTCTAGAGATTAAGCAAGAGATATTAAAAGTGCATATAGTAAACCAGACCAGTTATTCACCCAATGAGGAAAGACACCAGAACATTGTGCAATAAACTGAGAACACATATTAGAGCATTGAAAAGTTACAGAAACATAGCACAGATGTGATTTGGGTAAGATACACTGTCGAGAAGCTAAATGTCCAACGTTTAAGGAAAGAGGACAATTCCTAGCCCAACACAAAGCCCTTGGCAAACGCAGGAGTTTGCCTGGGCTCCCTGGCTCCACGTTTGTAGTAAGCATTTGCACAGACCAAAATCATTATGGAAATACTGCCTCGGGCAAGGCAAGAATCTGTTTGACCCTTCGGCCAATTCTTGGACTGAATCTCTTTTGATGTTAGAAGCAGCCTGGCTCATTTAAATGCTAGCCACTCCACCCACCTTTTCATCTCCTGCTGTGTTTCTCGGGTTGAAAATGTCACTGAGTAGAAGCTGTTCCTGCAGCACCCCGGGCCCGACGGCGAGCGTGATGCAGCTGGAACCTTTCCCCAGATCTCTTCTCCTGCCATTTGCAGTCCATCGTTGCAGAATAAAGACAAGTGCACCATTTCAATGGAAAAATCCTCTAAATTTTGAACTTCGCCTCGCCAGCTTGAACAAAATTTGGAGCAAAACTGAGAGAACCCAGAGACGGTTTTATAATTGCAGAGAGCCTGGTCACCATCATTCATCATACTGATTGCCATGTTAATTGTCGTCTTCTCTGCACTTGTTTAACTGCCTGTATTAGAATGGGCAACACCTTAATGCAGTTTCTCTTTTCCAGCATTTGTGATGGGGCAAAATGAGGGAGCATTGGAAATAAATTTATTGTTATGAAATGAAAGACATGGAAAGATTTATCCAGATTTATCATCATCAAGATTTATCAATAAAAAAAAAAGATTTATTTAATATTCAGATAGTTACACCAGACACAACCAAAGCAGGAGAATTTGGAATTTCTTCATTCAAAAATCATATATTTTTAAAACCTTAATATTTATTATCAGACCTCTGTACCTTCACTGCCTGCCATTCAGCTCAAGAGAGGCAGAAGTCTTTGCAGTAATATATCAAAAAGGGCTTTGATAGAACAGTTTAGGATTTTAAGTCTTAAAACAGGCAGTGGCTGAAAAGAGATTACACAAGGGTTGAGCACTGAGTTATGGCTGTTTGGGTGTCCGGGATTGTTCCGACACCTTTCACTAGTAAAAATCGCATCTACCTCACTGCAGACAGGACTACACACGGGAGAACCAGTCAGGTTCACAGTGCATTTAAAGCCTCACACATCTACTGAGCTCAGCCTGCATCCACTACAGATCTCTCTGATTCATTTGTAAATGTTTACCATAGGAGGAAGTTTACATTTACAGCTGCTAACAAAACCCACAAACACATCAGCACTTTGAGAGCAGAAGGAAAAACATGTGATTTTGGATTCAAATTACCTTGGATGACTAGCAGCAACTTCAAAAATCCATGTGAGGAAGCAGAGTTATTCAAAGCTTTCTAAGAAAAAGCTTTACCCTCTTGGAAGTTCTGCCTGTCCTCAGGGCCCTGGGCTTTAAAATCTCATCCAGACAGTACAGCCGCACTGAAAGTCCAGTTACAGCCTTAGCTGGTACAAAAGTTCCAGTATAATATGCATTTGAGAGGCCAAAGGCAAAGGATGTTCTTCAAGCTTGCTGAAGGCAAACGCTTCTCTGGTGAGAGTTTTCCTATAGTGAAGTGGCCAGGATGCATCCCTGTTGGAACAGCTGTGCAGGACAAGAAAAACCAGCGATGATATATCTACTAATACATACATATATATATATAAACATACATATATACACATGCACAAATGCTCCCATCTCTGCAATACATGGCAATTTTAATGAAAGCAACTGTAAATGAGCATGCTGCTTTCCGGATTGTGGGCTATCATGAGATGCGAAGTACTGATGCGTTACAGACTTGTAAAGTGCCTGTTTTGCTGGGGGGGAGAGGGGTTACCCCCCCGGTGCGAAAGTACTCCTAATCTTTAAAGAATATATTACGGCTGATTAACTTTATGGACTGCAATGGTCAACGGCTGATTATGTTTCCAAATATTTTAAATCTCTGATTGCTGGCTCAGAAACGTGTTGAAACACAACTCACTTGTGTAGATCGTTGACTGAGTTGTAATTGTTTGCATGTTAAAATTTTTGGCATAACTTTAGCTATTCAGTTTCTTCAAGTGAAAAACAAGTACAGCAAAACACAAACTTTGGACTTTTATGAGAAGTTTGCTTTTGAGGGAGAAGAGAAAGTTAGACCAGCTGACAACCATTTGCTTGAAATTAACAAAGAAGAAATAACACGTAGAGGTGGAGATGGTGGACAAAATTATTGCTACAAGACAGAAATTGTCGATAGTAGTATTCTCTAATAGCAGCAGGGCCTCGCTGTATTTCTCTTTTGGCACGCCTCTCTTCTGATAAGCACAGTGCCGAGCCATACTGGGTTTGCATCCACCTGTATAGCTTGCAATCACCTTGAGATGCCCTTCCCCAGCAGGCCAAGACCAGTGCCGTATCTTAAGCAATCTAGAGGCTGTGATAGCGGAAGGGCGAAAACAAGAATCGACTTGCCCAGCATCATGGGCATGACCAGCAGAAGGGGTTATGTTGGGAGTGGTGGTTTTCATGCCCACGTATCTGCGTAGGCTTTGAGAGCTGCACTGAGAATTGCCCACCACCAAGGAGGGGCTGTGTTCAAAGGCTTCACCATGAGCCCAGCGCAGCGAGCGGGGGCAGCTCCGCAGAAGCGTGATCATGCCCTGGCACTTGTGAGTGCTGGGATTCAATCAGAGCAGGCATTTCATGCACTCCCAGCCTGCTGGTGTTGTCTTCTCTGCTGTTCCAGAAAGCTGTCCAACACCTTCCCATCTCCTTTTTTCAGCATTCGTCCTTTGCATCATTACAACATTATCTGCGATTTGTCTAGTTTTCTCCTCGGTGTGCATGCTCAACATCCTGAGTGGGTTGACTGGCCTTTACATTCGCCAAACTATTATTTTTAATATTGGAAAAATTTATTTCCCCTATGCATTTCTTATTTTTCCAGGACAAGAATAGTGCTTGCCTTTTTTTATCATTTCTAGCACATTTACATTTTTTACTTATAGGTTAGCCAGAGGTTATAAGGGTAAAAACCTGTGGCCAAATTCTGCAGTTGAGTGAGTGTGACCTCAAAATGAAGCCAAATTGATAGTTATGGCAGATAGAGCAAATGTTGATGAATCCACAAAGTAAGTTTAGAGGAAATTATTTTTGTAAATTTTGTATGTTTAAAATACACGCCAGGAAGTATTGTGACAGTTATTTGCATTTTATTGACATACTTGTTTCAAATGATGCTTGCAAGAACAATATCCAGCTGTAATGGGATACTGAAAGAAAATCCAACAATTTTTTATTTATGTGGCTGTTGCTTTATTCCTGTGGGCAAACACCATTTAGATAATTGCTGCAGGCCGGTGGGTCCTGTACCTCCTGATGTACCCGTCCTCCTGATGGGATGCTAGCGGTGTTCTAGCCCAGCAGTTCCCAGCCTTATTGCTTTTCATAGCTACACAAATTCTCTACAAGCTGTTCTCCGAGATACTGCAGCTTCGTGCCCCCGCACCCAGTGAAAGAAATCTATCCTTCAGCATTTATAGAAGTGTATTGTTTAATAGGATTGCATTTAAATTTCTATAAAGGTTGTCAGTCCAATGACTCAGAATGGAAACTTCCTCCCAGAGAGACTTTATTTAACCACTGACTTTCAGATACAGAGAGTGAGCAGTACACTGTAAAGAGAGGTTATAAACTTTTTTGTTTTAAACTAACCAGCAATCAGTTCTGGCTTCAGCAGTTTTATTATTTTTCATTAAACGCAGTAGAGATTGTCTATTATTGGAAAGTGCTAAATAGAATGAAAAAGCTTTTTGACAAGACCCGTTAGACATATTTTATCGTGTATTTTCTATTCAGAGCAATTTCACCAGTGCAGACTAAACAGAGACTTAATTTAAGATTTGACAGATTTGTTTAGAAGCTACTGTTCTCTAACAGACCCCACATTATTTATTATTTTTACACAACTTAAGACAGAAGCATTCTGAATTCCTTCCATAGCAGTGACTAGTTTTATTATTACTTTTTAGATGGTAAGATACCTAAAAGACAAATATGAACAGAAAAACTGAAGGGATTTTCTGAATTATTGAGTCCTGTCCTTTGGTGGTAAAAGCAACACTTCATAGAATCTCTTTGATAAATGTCTTGAGCTCCAGCTCAAAAGCAGTTCAATTTTTTGCCCCCACTTAATCCTGCTGAGACACATTACAGACTATCCTCACAGTTAGGAATCTGTACATTTCTGTCTAAATGTATCCATTATTCATTTCTAAACATTTTTCTTGAATCAATGTTGCCCTTTCCTTTAAAAAAAGATACTTCTTCTCTGACATGTTCCTCATAAAGTCTCTCATCACCTGATAAACGAGGATGCAGTCATTGTGGTTTGTTTAGAAATTACATGTATGCACAGAAGTTATAGCTATTCAACCAATTAAAATTGTATCTATGCAATGATGAGGAAGTACACCATATTTACACAGTTATATCTTTTCTCAGGTCTTCTGTCATTTTATTTTGCCGTGATACCTCATCTCCTCTTTGCTATTCTCCCAGACACGGTATCTTTCCTCTGAACCTGTTCCAATCTAAATTCATCTTCTAGAAAATGAGCAGAGAGGATCACACACATTATTTCTGATAAAGGTGCATTAGGGCCTTGCACAACGGCACTAACACCTCCCTGGCTTCAGCAGGAATCTCTCTCCCAGAGCCGCCGGGACTTGCATTCCCCTTTTCAAGGCCACCTTGCCAGGGCAGCTCCCAGCCATTCTCGGGCCTCCCCCTCGGTCGTTCTCAAGTGAGACACTTCAGCACAGCGCTTTCTACTACTGAATTTCATCTCATTCCTATGACTCATCTTCAAAGGCACTGTGCTCTTTCTGTCTAATGTTCTGATCCTCCTCATATTAGAAGACAATAAATAATGGATAAAGACAGCTCATATTGCAAAATTAAGCAGGCTGCAGGTTATGCATTGCATCATGTTTGAAATAAACCACACATGATTACAGAGACTTTGGCAAACATTCTGCATAGTCAAGGACAATATTAAAAATTGACTAGGTTATTATTTTGTCAAAAACATTTTTTCAGTGTAAATATAAATATAAATTGATTTCTGTCTTCTCTTTTGAAAGCTTAGCGTTCATGCATTTATTCCAGTCCACCTACTTTATACCATTCCTTAGGCAACCAGCTAACACCGGATTATTTCAGTGTGAAGGAAGTCTCCATATGACACAGACCTGTACAATACTCTCTTTCAGCCTTGACCTTGCACACAGAGGTAGCCAGAGAAAGGGGAAGTATAGATACAGCGCAGTAGTTGAACACACCTAAACCTGCTTTGGAGAATGGAACTATGATTCAGTTACACTTGGTTAGAGATTTTTGGGTTACAGAGCATCATAAAACTTATAAGACCACCCATATTCCCACACAGCATAGCCTAAGGTAATAACCATGAGCAACCTAGAAAAGAAAGTGATTTTATTTCCTATGGTTACATGTTGGCAATCTAGATGACATTTACAAGCAGGAGAACATAATAACTAAAGGCTGTCTATTCTGCACCAAGAACATTTCTCATGTTTTCTTGTTCCGAATTGATCACTGTAGCTAGCAGAAATCAAAACACCTATCCAAAATAATTGTCATAATGTACCATTATGAGAATAATCCTGTATTGTCTATATATACTGAAATATCATACCTCATCCTACTGCAATGTGCAGGTAGTATTAAAATAGCACAAAAAATCATACTGAGACTTATTCCATCTGATTAGAACAAACTACTTTTTGCCGCAGTTAAAAATGGCTTCACTTTTAGGAAGTTTAGTGAAAAATTAACCACCACCCCCCTTTAAGCAAACACTCCGCAGGCTATGCTTATGGAAAATTATTCTCACGGTAATCAGCTGTACATGCTGACAAACTTGTTCTTTTCTGGTTGCCTAGCTGTCTACCAACCTCCTCTGGCTCCCCGCCATGACCTCTGTGAAAGAGCTGCTATAGCAGTAGCAAGAATTTTCCCAGAAAGCCTTCTTAACTGTGCTGTAGGTTTCTAGTTTTTGAACAGCAACTCATTGTACTGTAATTATTGTGAGAGTATTTTAAACGAAGACATTTGGTTTCATCTTTTAAATAGATACGATAAAATTCAAGGCCAAGAAACTTAACTGGACAAAGCAGGTCAGAATTATGTGTCATGCCATTGCAGCAAACACTGCAAAACCAACTCTAAAGTTCAAATAAAATAAGTTCTGGCCCTCTTAAAATCCACAAAAATATTCTGTCAGCTGAAAAATGGTGGGTCTGAAGCTGAGATAAATATATATATTTAACGCATGTGATGGTAGGCTTGAAGAACAGTAACATCTACAAAAAAAAGTGTTACACATGTTCCAAATTTTTTTTGCCACAAAAAAGTATAGAAAGAAAATTGATTAAAGGAACTTAACTAAATTTCTCTACTTCAGGTTGTAGCACGCAGAATCAATATTTATTCAAGGACGGTTCGATTTAGAAGGTGGACTCCTGTGGATGTTCTCCAAGTTTAACGTTGCCTCCCTCCGGAGCAGCTACTGTGTTCTCATACGTGTTTACAAGGCACCTGGGCACCAAATCTGCACAGTGCTTCAGGCACTGCGGCGCTACACATATTTTAGTTAGAAAAAGAAAAAAAAAAATCAGGTATATATTAGTTCCCATAGGGCAACTTCTTCTTCAGGTTGAGTTGATGAGCATGAGCAAAATAGATATCCACATAAAGCACTGATATCATTTGCTTGTGCCATCTTAACATACCATGGGAAGAGTCCTTAATTGAAAGTAATAATAGGGTAGCCAGGAAAGTACCAATTAAAATAACTTGGCTGTCTGATAAATTCTAGATATTCCTAAGGTCTTAAGGAAATTTGACTATCTTTACTCACTAGAATGCAATCAAAACCAAAGATTTATTTTTAGACTTGCTTATCTCTGAGGTGACGCAACTGGACAGACTGCAGATTTTCTTGATGCATCACATGCATAAGAAACAGCCGATTGACTGCACACATGGTTTTGGAAAAAAATCCATCTTCTCAAGCCAGTTTGCAGCACGTTCCATTTCATGTTGTTTATATTTGTTAAAGCTCCTATAGCCTACATTTGTTAAGCTTCTAGATTTGTTAAGCATATTCTCTTTTTCCTACAAAAACAATATACTTCACTGCACCAGTGGCTCTAGTTGGCCTGGAGCTGATATAAGTAAACTCCCTGAACACAAAAATCAGGCTGATCAAGACACGCACGTTCTCCATCTTGTTTTATGAGATGGAACCATACGCCTTCAAGAACACTGAAGCATAAAGAATGCTCTTTTTCTTTTTTTTCCCCCTAAATATTTGCATCAACTAGCAAAACCACACAGAAGCAAGATGATTAATGAAGTACTAATGCACCAGAGATGGTCTGATGCAACAGAGAAGCCCCAGGTCAGGATCCATCTGTGAGATGAAGGCTGACCTTTGATGGGCTCTCGCTCTTTGGCCTCCTGGAGGGCAGCAGCAGCAGAACAGGCCTGGCAGGACACGGCCAGCCCTGACACACCACAGGGTTGCAGTAAGGATCTGGTCGTGTGAGCCCCAGCACAACCCCAACAAGAACCAAGGTGTGTGGTTCATGCCTGTTCCTCAGGGTTGTTATATGACAGATATAGAACTAAAAGGAAAAAAAAAAAGAGAAAGGAAAAAAAAAAAGAGAAAGGAAAACTGCATTAAAGTTATTAAGACATCCATCAGGATCCAAATCGCAACTGTTGCTGAGTTGCATTACATATTTACCAGCTGTTCATCGACCTATTGGGAGTAAACTATGGACCACAAGCCAGCTCTTAGAGGGCGAGTATGTACATTGTACTAAGCGCTTACAGTAAAAAGGGTGGATTTGGGATGCATTTGCCTGTGCTCCCCTCCACTCAGTAAGGACGAGGCTTCCTGGTCAGAACCACGCTGATGAGGGTGGGAGGTCAGTCACGCTGTAAGCAAGAACTGGCATTTCAAAGGCAGAGGGAGATTTCTGTTGTTAAGGAAATGTTCTCTAACAACAGATTTGCAGATCACAGTAAGGAAAGAACATGTTTTTCTTTTTCTGTTTTTAACTGGTGAAGTTCTTGAGTTTTATGGTGGCTGACCAATGGCCGAAGGGAGGTTTCATCACATTGAATTTAAAAACTGTCAGGAAACAGAGGAAAGAATAAACGTTCCTTTTAGTACCTGCGGATAAATCAAAATGAAATTATTTACTCCACTTATGGTTATTGCTGGGTGTAAAACTTAGAAGTCATACCCCCGGTGAGGTATAAACCAAGCAAAGAGAATAAAAAGAGTGTGTCAACAAACCCTGTGCTATACAATTTTGAAGATGAACTTTGATGCAAGGCTACAGGCTAGCTGGGCTAGGGAAAGAAAAGTGTTTTCCTCTAATTTGCAGAGCAGCTACAGAACTGTTCCACAGTTACTGCAGGCAATGATCAATAAATAAGTATTAAGAGGAAAGAGGATGCCTCAAATTCTGGGATGTTGTTTAGTCCACTTTCTCCACGGTCCTGAAAAGGAGACTGATACAGTCTAATGCTTCAGGCCACAAAGGAATTGCAGAGGAACTCTTGAAAAGAGCTTGATATCCCCATAAGTGATTTCAAAGTTAAAACAGAATTGCCCATATCTTACCGCAGCACATTCAAAGTACTATTCTATATCCAAAGCAAAATCAATGTTATCCCTTGCTGAGCAAAACGTAGGGCAAAAAATTACTTTCCTTCAAGTAAACAGTCAGAGGTTGAAAATTTGATCTAGAAAAGATACAGCAAACAGAAAGACATGCGTAACAGGCACTACAGGGAGAGAAAAACTTCTAGCTGGCACCCAGGATGGCATTCGTGCAAGAACTGAAAGAACTTATTGTCCCTCAGCATTGGTTCTCAGGCTCCAGCCTGCTCACTCTCACGGCGAGGACGCTCTGCTGCATGGCCGGCCCACAAAAGGAGAGGATTCTTCCTACTGACACTACACTTTCACATCCATCTGGAATCAGCAGAGGCTTTCCTGACTGATTAAAATAAAACATAATTGTCAACTTTTGCAACTTCTGTTGCTAATTCATGTCCTTCTGTAACTGAAATCTACAGGATATAAATTCAATATGGAGAAAAAAACCACCATAGACTCCAGATCCTCTTTCTTCCAGACTATCACCCGTCTGAAACAGGTAATATAAAATCTCTGTGAGAAAGGAAATGCCGTGACTGAATCTGAAATGAGACGTAATTTAACAGACGATTCAGTTACCTCCAGAGTGGGCTGGGATTCCTAAACGTTTAAAGGTTCAGTGCACAGAGAGTAAAAGTGAATGAACCTGTTGTCATAACTAATATGTTATTTGCCATTGATTCAGTAACGATGCAAATCCACTCCTCTTCGATGAGGTCTCCGCTGAGAAAAACAACGTGGTTTACTTAAAAAAAGAGAACTTTTGTCTTGACAGCTCAGAACCCACTTCCAACCACAAAGACAGTTCCTTTTTTCGGTTACCACAAGCGGTTTTGCAGTAAGTGGACTCGTGTTTTCTACATGCCCAACCAAAAAGGGTGCTGCGGGAAACAAGCTCTTCCTCCCTTTTGTTCATTCTTGGGCTGCCCTGTTGACATACCCCTCCCGTGCGGTGACAGTAATCATACGCTCTCACTCCTGATCTCCCCCAGCCATGCATATGTGGTTGCTGCAGCGAGGTTTGCACTTGTCCCAGGCTGCTCCACTTGTCACTGAGAATAACACGAGACGGAAAAGAGATGGTAGGAATTTTTTTCCTACAGAGAGACGTGTTCTTTAAGCTTGCGTGCTCTTTGGTGTAATCAACCGTCTCTGTCTTATGGAAAATAAGAAAACCAAACTGTGTGACCTAAATTCAGCAATGGGACAAAACCAAGATTTTGGAAATGCAGTGACGCTACTTAAAAAAAAATAAATCCTCAGAGAACTAACTTCTTCTTGCATTTAGGTAATTCAGACTTTGATAAAACCATTAAAATATGATTCGTAGTGCTAGAAAAATGAACCTCAAGTAGAAAGTTTGCCTGGCCTTTTCACTCCATTTTCAATCGCAGAATGTTATTTCTGAAATTGTTTGAATATTTAAACTCTGAAATTCAAAGTATGAAACTATGAAAAATTACTGTAGAGGTCCACATTCAAAGACAAAATTCAGAGATACACCTTTTCTGTCAAAGATAAGACTGACAAGGATAATAAAAACTGTTTATTAAGTAAGTATCTGTAATATAAATCTTTAAAATCATTACACTTGCTTATATTGATACATGTTATGTCACTTCCAATGTATTTCAGTACCTTGATGCTACGAGCTGGTACCCTGCAATGGAAAAGTACGGAAGAGCAGCTTCCCATAAAGCTTACAGACATCAGCAGTGGGTGACACAGCTTGAACCCTAAGGACTCTGGTGAGAAATTCAGAGGAAAGCCTCGGAGAAACAATGACAGCAATTTCCCTAAGAGAGATCAGAAAGAGCACTGCAATTTCTTCCAAAATATATACAGGTAATTCTAGTGGGTGGCTTTCCTTGGGAGAACTTTGCTTGAAACTGGATGTTTTATGCAGGAATAGCAACTGTTTGCTGATATTACTGTGAACATAAATATCAAAAGCAAAAATCTATTTTTCAGTGGGTCCCTTGGTCTCATGACCAGATACTGATATTTCCATTTCCCTTCAGGACTTGCTGCTTTGCCATGATACAAAAACAGAAACACCTTTTGCATAATTAATGGAACAGAAGGTCTGAAAATAGTCCTTTTTTTCTTCCCTTTCCTGCCTACCCCTATTAAAAAGGCAAAGAAAATCCTAACAATAGAGCCTGAAGGTTAAAGGGCCCTTATAAACAGCTACCAGCCAGCTGGTCTGAGCAGAACAGTATGAAGCAAAATGTATCACCTGTAACACCCAGAACTCTCTTTGAATGGCAAGATCTACACAACAAGGAACAAACAGGAAATGTTAATGTTAACAGAAATGAGAAAAAAATCAAGGAACATAACTGGTCAGAGAGGTGAGGACAGTACCAGCATGGTGTGCTGGTGTGCTCTATTTTTAGCTATTTACACTGTGACCATCAACAGACATGTAAATTTCCTTGAAATGGCTTTGGCTATAAAATGAAATAAAAAAAAAAACAACCCCAAAATATCCAGTGTCTTGTAAAGTGCTTCCGTGTGTTTTATCTTTTTACATACATTTTCAATGAGCAAAATACTGCCAATATTCTTTAGCTAAAATATTTCCTCCCCCATTAAAATACGCACATACAAGAAAGGAATGAAAACTGAAGAACCCAGGATTGCTGGAAAGTACTTTGGAAGCACTGGTTTCTACTGATTTTCCTTCCTTCACAGCAAAGGCCCAAGCCACTTCTGCAGATTTCCGAGACTGTGGAGTCCTGTATATGCAAATATTTTAAATTCTTTTTATGTCAGAAGCTCAGGATTTTCCACCATATTCTCCCTTCCTTACACTTTTGGATGCAGTTACAGGCTCTTAAGTGCAGGGAAAGGGGCCTATAAGCAGAGCAGAAGGGGTTGTCATCTGCTCCTCCCTGACCTTTTGGAAGATGCGAAGTGAGTACAGCTTCATACAAAGACTTGTGTTCACAGGTTCTTCTCCTGTGCTTCTCTAGTTACTTTCCCCCTGTGCTTCTGCAGTTCTTTTCTACAATACAAAGTAAATCACCATGGGGGATTGCTTTAGCACCTTCCAGATAGACAGTGAATTTATCAGAGGATGGGAAGCTAACACGCTCTTCACCTGAAAACATAGAGAAAACTAGCAAGGTGCTCACTTTGACATCCATTACTCACTTTTGCATATGAGAAGCACAAGCGAATCTTTCATGCAGCTGAAAGGCTGGGCATAAGGCAGCTGTGCTCTGGATCTTCAGGCTTTGAAAAGTCTTCAGCCTCCATCCCAGCTAGTTGCTGCCACATGGAGAGAAGCAGGGGGAGCTGCTGATTGTACACGATTTCTCTTCAGCAGCTGACCCCTGGAGAGCCTGAAGTACCTACTACTATTATTAGGTATTTAGCCTCAAAGTGTAGCAGCCTACATTAGGCAGTGCGATGGCTGACACCCACCCCCACACCTGCCTCCCTGGGTGACACAGCCAGGGATCATCGCCTCTGCACCGCCAGGATGGCATGAACTACCCGTCCCACGCAACGCGGCGGGGAATCACACAATCTGTACGACAAACCATGAGGAAACATTTTCCTTCCTGTCACAAAAGGTGAATTTATGAGTTACAAATTAGATCGTTTCACTAAAAATTGACGGGCTCCCGACATACCCTCATTCCCTTGTCCCCCAAACCCCTGCGTGAGGCCTGGCCCCCCATGCACTCACTCAGTAGCCTGCGTGAGTCATAGAATCACAGAATGGTGTGGGTTGGAAAGGACCTCAAAGACAATCTAGTTCCAACCCCCCTGCCATGGGCAGGGACACCTCCCACTAGACCAGGTTGCTCAAAGCCCCATCCAGCCTGGCCTTGAACACCTCCAGGGATGAGACATCCAGAGCGTCTCTGGGCAACCTGTGCCAGTGCCTCACTGCACTCAGGGCAAAGAATTTTTTCCTAATACCTAATCTACATCTACCCTCTTTCAGTTTAAAACCATTACCCCTATCACTACACTCCCTGATGAAGAGTCCCTCCCCATTTTTCCTGTAGGCCCCCTTTAGGTACTGGAAAGCTGCTATAAGGTCTCCCCAGAGCCTTCTCCAGGCTGAACAACTCCTACTCTCTCAGCCTGCCCACATAGCAGAGGTTCTCCAGCCCTCTGNTCATCTTTGTGACCCTCCTCTGGACCCGCTCCAACAGGTCCATGTCCTTCTTATGTTGGGGGTTCCAGGGCTGGACGCAGTACTCCAGGTGGGGTCTCACCAGAGCGGAGTAGAGGGGCAGAATCCCCTCCTCGCCCTGCCGGCCACGCTTCTTTCGATGCAGCCCAGGATGCAGTTGGCCCTCTGCGCTGCGAGCGCACATTGCTGGCTCATGTTGAGCTTCTCATC
>VZSZ01011425.1:828998-910859 GCA_013398815.1 Ibidorhyncha struthersii | reverse complement strand
CTCCAGAAAAACGCGGATTATTCTGTGCTTTTTTTGCTACTTTCCATTCACAGAGAGTGCAGAGCTCCGGCAGGAAGTAAGCGCCCATCAATGCTTTCGGGAAGCATCAAGAAACTTCGTTGCAGAAGAAATTCCCCCCAGCAAAGTCTTTGCCCCAACAGGCTTGCGGCTGGAGATGCGCGGGGCAGGGGGGCGAGGAGGGCAGGGTGCGCGGAGTCTGCCCATTCTCTGATGCAGAGAACATTTTGTACACAGCCAATTCCTACAAATATTGAAATTCACAGCGGAAAAAAAAAATAATCGCAAAACGTGCTGATCTACTCCATCTCTGTCGGGGAAAACACACATCTGGAGCACCTAATTCCCAGTTCTCCCAGCTGGTACCCTCCAGCACATGCATTTCAGTACCTCAGGGATGATTATGGTCCAGCTCCCGAAACCAGCTCTTTTGGTGGTTTAACTGGGAGGGAGTGGACACTGGGAAGCGTAATTTAACTAAGTGGTTTATAGCTCAAAAAGTGTATGTCAAGGACTTGGCATCGTACACTGATTTAGAATAAGTAAAAACATAGACATGATACTGTACAAACGAAAAGACTTCATAACAGGAAGAGCTGTCACAGTTCTACCAAGCGTATATGAAATCCTATAGCTCAAATAAAATAAAATTTGTTTTCCTGGCTTCAGAACTGCCCCCAGCAATTCCACACGCCCTTCCTATTTCTGAGAGGTTTATAAGGAGCACCTTGGGGACTGGTGAGGGGAAACTGGCTGAGAGCAGAAGGGAGACCTCTGATTTCCCCTGGAGAGAAAAGGGAGCTGGTACCACTCGTGCCTTCAAGGAAAAGGCCAGTGGCATGTGTTTGCAGAAGACCATGCATACTTTGCGAGAACTTAATTTATGGTCAGGGTGTATTTTAGTTTAAATCACAGAAATTCCTCAACAACTTCTGAAGCCCATGATTTATCAGAAAAAGATGCTGAAGTTAATGACAAACCCCATAACCTTTAAATGTGAAAGTGTCAAAGATTCAAATACGCAGATCAAATCTCTTTTTTAAAAAAGATGTGAAAAATCACATCACATTACAAGGTTCATATGTACGTACACTACCTCCCTCTGTTTCTCTGTTTTGTAACATTTATGGTTTTCTTAAATGGCTTTCTGTCTTTTTTTTCCTTTCTTTTTTTTCTTCCTTCTTTTCTTTCCTTTCTTTCTTTCTGCCCTTCTGCCTTCCTTTCTGCCTTTCTTGCTGCCTTTCTATTTTAACCTAGTATTTAGGCAGCTTTAACAAGCTGGGTACAGAAAGCCCTCCTCAGGTTCCAGGGGCATTAGTTGTCTCACTTTGCACAGAAAGGGCTTCACTTTTGGGGAAGGAGAAGAGAATCCTTGCTTGCTGTCTCTCCCTGAAGATCTCTGGATCTTTAAACTCCAGTCGGGCTCCGTTCCCGAGAAGGGACTGAGGGGCACCGGGTCCTTTGGCCAAGTAAATGTGCAGCTTTGCGTTCAGGCTGAACATGGAAGGGAGATTTCTGCAGTCCCCTGACATTTACCTCTGTGCTCAAGCGTGCTGATCTGTCATTCTCCTAATAAAGTGTTCTACACAAAATCCTCCTTTCATCCCATATTCTTCCAATATTTTGAGGGGAGCCTATGTAATGGTTCTGTTCTTTAGAAGTGTTTTATCTGCCTTTCTGTGTGGTGATGTCAGTAGGGATTGCCATGGGAGATTACAATGCTCATGCTATCAAACTGAATGGTTTTAAACCCTAAAAGTGCCACATAGTTAATGTGGCTTTATACGATCCTCAGATTTTTTCAGGGACTTCTTAAAAAAAATGATGTGGCTATTTTTTTTCTTTCTCTCCACCTGAAGATCAGGTAATCAAACTACTTTGTCTCCCAAGGTACGGAGTTCAAAGAAGCTACACAAACCTCTAAAATGACCTCAATCAATTTTCTCAATTTTCTTTATATCGAAGTTAAGTGATTTCAGGAAGGAATTTCCAAACACAATTAAATATAAACATCAGCTAAAATGGATGATATTACCAATAATTGGTTGTAGAGGCTAAAATTACTTACCTGAATTGCTGGAATTCTTTGAAAATATACAATCTACTGCATTTGTTTTAAAGTTCAAAGTCAAGAAGATGTTTCAAATAACACACATTTTAGAATAATTATGAATCATCAAAAATACACTTTAAATAAAGTTTTTCTTTCTTTTCATAACAACCTGTAAAAATGTTTAATCTTTCGTTTTCATGAAAGCAACTTTCAACTTTTCTGATTTAGAATAGGTAAGTATACATTTGTTTTTCATCAACAACAGAGGTTTCCCCATAGAGAAATTAATAAATCCCTTATTTTTTTATAATTGAAAACATCCTAATTTTTAGAAATATACAGTTATTTTGAGAAATTAATGTTTTAAGAAGCTTATCAAATATTGTTACGAAATGAATTCCGAATACAATTTGTTGCTAATTCTAAACTTACTTAATTCAAAAGTATTTTTTGTTCTGGAGAAACACCAATTTGGGAATGTGTATCGAAAGAGGAAGAAAAGAAATTTCTTTCTAAATCACTGTTTTCTGATTTTCCATCAGCTTTTTCTTTGTGAAAATTTGTTTTTCAATATTTTTCAATTCCAGTATTTTTAATTCTAGTATTTTTTAAAATTACAGTGAAAAAGAGAAACAACTTATACTGAAACACACGTGGTAAGGAAAATGCTAATGTATTATTTGAATTGGAATTAAATTGCAATCAAACTCCATTAAAACAAAAAAGAAATTATGTTACATACTGTATAGAAATCATTTTCATAAAATGAGGTCTGTAATGTTTTGCTGGAAATAATGAATAAGCCAGTGGTGTGGAAATGGATAACAAGCAATTACCAGAATGAGTATAAAGCAGTTGATTAAAATAAGCTGGCAGTGGTGGGCAATACCAAGAAGTGTGATGAATAGACCAAGACTTTCAGAAAGGATGAGACACAGTGTATTGTTTTGCTTTGTGTATTTTATCTGTGTTTCGGGAACAGCTGAGGTTCTGCTGGGGATTCACAGTTCGATCTTGCACGAAGTGTTCCACAAAACAGCAGGAAACTGCCTTTTTAAAGTACAGATCTTCATGAAGCTTTTGGAAAATAGTTTGCTTTGATTAGGATGTTCTTACTGGGTTTTGTTTGTTAACCTGCATCTTCAGGCTCAGTTAATATGATTTTTAACCAATTTTTCTGGGCATTTATCCTCAAGAAAACACCTGAAATGATGAGACACCAACTATTGTTGTAGCAGAGAGACATCAGTCAACTATTGTGAATATGAATATTTAGAACCTGCAGTAGGCAGAATTTGTTTTAAAATGGTAGCATAAATTACGTTTTTTTAGAAGTTCCCTTTAGCAAGCCGAAAGAGGTTTTATAAACAAAACAATCAGTATTTATACTGCCTTGAAAATTATTCCTGAAAACATATTTCAGATATCACATCTCATACCAAACTTCGGAAATAATTATTTTCACCTATCATTAGCTGTGTTATATGTGTGTGAAAGTGGACTATAAATATATACTAAATATTTTAAAGGTCTTCTTAATGAAGCACAGGCATAATGACAAATGTGATATAACTGAACACTACAAATTAATTCCAGTGTGAAAAAATATTTTCCATATGTACCTTCTTAGATCGTTGAACAAGAACACAAAAAAATCTAAAATGTATTTACAGAAAAATAGTTCATTAACATCCACATAATGTTTAACTAATTCAAGTGAGAGAAAATACTGTCTAATCCATGTAAAATGTATGCAGCCACTGCATAACTGGCAGCGATTAAGGTATCTAAGCCAATTACAGTATGATTGTTTAGTTTATTTCTCTTTCAATCAGAGCCTTTGTTTATAACAGATAATTTTATATTTTACAAATTGTATCTTTCCATTATTACAGTAATAAACTATACTGCTATTGTTTCTTAGTACAAAGAACCATAACATAATGTTAGGCGTATAAGCATACACATATTTCCCTATATTTGTTTGTGTATGCTTTAGTAATTACCTGTCACAGGAGTGGCCAAGAAACGTGCCATGCGACAGGCATGCCTACGACTAATGCAAGCACGATTGCTCCAATCGTCTCTGAACACTCCAGGGAACGCACCTGAGTGAACCCACCAGCCGCATTTTCTTATTCAGCTCTTACAGCAAGAGCCAGCAAACTTCATTGGCTTTCTACAGAAAGCTGACTTTGAGGACTGTTACACAATGGAAGATCAAGGGCAAAATGTATACCTGCTGTCAAGAAAACAGCTCGCTATTTGTATTTGCATCGTTCCCTCAAAGCTTTAGCGGGGAAATGGGTCCCCTCTTGCACTCCACGCTAAGCAGCATCATACTGAAAGGCAGTCTTCGCACCAAATTGCTTGCATCGGAGACAGGGAGATGGAAGGACAGAGAAGGGGAAAGATTTGCTGAAAGTCACTCCGCAGATCAGTAGGCAAAAATTAGAGCAAGAAGATGGAGATTTATGGAGCCCTGATCCTATCGTCTAGCACAGGGGTAGATAAACGGCGGCATGCACACTGCAGATGGTGTCCAAGGTGGTGGGGTCCTGGTGGCATGTTTTATGCCATGGGACTGGCAGCCGGGCTGTGCCGCTGTGGAAGCTGCTAGGTAATGCAAATCTCTAACAGGAGTGACAGTGGGGAAGCAAGCCAGCGGGGTCTGCTGAGATGGGCACTGCCAGCTCATCCCGGGACCTCGCGGCATGCAGCACAAGGTGGGACTCCCCAGGAGCCAGTGCCATCTCCCATCTGTGGTCTCGTGCTGGCACTCTTCCTTTCAGCTCAGTGCTGAGCCGAGGGGTATCTGCCTTGGCCTCAAGATTAAGATTTTTTTTGGAATGGGGCTCATAGGGGCAGAAGTATTGGCCACCCTGAAGTTGGCAATA
Organism: Ibidorhyncha struthersii; assembly: GCA_013398815.1. NCBI lineage: Eukaryota > Metazoa > Chordata > Aves > Charadriiformes > Charadriidae > Ibidorhyncha > Ibidorhyncha struthersii. The sequence continues at coordinate 905,891 of VZSZ01011425.1, read as the reverse complement.
GCCAATGATTGAGGGACACAGTAGAGAAGGGACCTCTGTTTTTTTTTTTTCCAAGTGTTTTCCCTAAATTGCAGTCATTGCTCATTGGCATTGACACCTCTTTATAGCAATATTTAGCATGGGTAAGATTCTTCTCCCTTCCTTTCTGCTCTCTTTATTTGTTTTAGTGGCTTTTACAACTTCTTCAGGTAAGTATATTTACATCTGCGCATATATATTCAGTGCATGGCCATATGTTTTTTTTCTTCATGCCTTTTGTAGAATGCTTATTCTTAATCTCTGTTTTCCATTCAGTGTAGGAGAGAAGCAAAGACAGATCTTTAGCTGTGAAATCTGATGTTGTCTGTGGAAGCTTTCAAAGAAAACCCTGTTTGATTTGTACACCATAATCCTAAACTTTTTGAGTCATTCAGGTCTTAAAAAATGACTCACAATATGACTTATTTTAGAGTGTAGCTGTGATCAGGAAAGTTGGCTACAGAAAAAAGGACTTCACTCAGCTGACCTGGCCCCAAGTAAACATACTCTTATCTGTTGGTAACAGTGACTAATACAAGATTTTATAAATTTTTCTTCTGTTAGTGTTTCACAGAAAGCAACCAGACTTTGAATGTAGATAATGTATGGACCAAGTTCTCAAATGTGTTCCAGTTGTGGGTTTCCTTCTGTCATGCAGAAAGGATCTACCTTATCCCAGAGCCCACATGGCATTTATCCGGTGGGTGGCCAGTAAGACTTTTTTGTACTGCATTTGGGAATTAAGTAAATTTGATCTGGAAATTGCCAGTTCACCCAGAACCTTAGCATGCCATCTGTATAGTCACATTTTGGAGAGAAATCGCATATTTGTTCCTGCTTAATGAAAAACGCAGTAACATTTGTCATAGCGTGCTAGAAAAACTGGTGCACGAGATAGGAACATGCCCAAAGTAATGTATCACTGTAAGTTAATGAACATTTCACCAATAAATCAAATAGAAATAGGACCACATACAATCTCTGATGTCAGTCAGTAAAAATAATTGCAATGAAAATTAAGTTGAAATTATGTAGCATTTGACTGCAGAAAAAATGAACAGTGTAAAACTGCTGGGAGCTGGTAAGAAACTGCTGCCCTGAAGCACCAAAGAAGCATCGTGTCACATCAGTCCAGTGATGGAGGGGATAAGGAATAGCTGCCATTCAGCAGCTGCAATAGGGAGCTGTGTTTTATTGTGTAGAAATAACTGAGAGTTACATTGTATCATCGATTGATTTATACGGGTCCATCAGATCTGTGCTGTTTATTGATCTGTATCAAGAAACAACTGGCTTAATTTACAGCGCAGATCTATGTCAGACATCAAAAAACACTTCCTAAAGACAAGCATATAGTTAAGTACCAGTATTCTAGCACAGGGTCAGGCTACCGCAAGAGGCAAACATCTCTTGGGAATGATCTAATCCTGCTCCAGAGCACTGGGATGGACTAGGTCATTCTGAGATCATCTCCTGTCTAGCTGTAAGCATTTCTGATTACGTACTGTTCCTGAGTACAAAGACAGTATTAGTATATAAGCATCAACAACAGCTGTCACAGAATGCATAACATTTTGCATAAAAAAGTCATTTTCTATATTCTGGAAAAGCACTGGAAACAGCGAAACCCTGTGGCTAACTGCTCTCTAACATTTAGTGGCAAGTGTTTAATACCTATCACTGCCTACAGTGTCACATCAGTGTACCCGCCTCTGTTTCTTCCCGGTTAGCTGGCTAATACATAGCAATGATTCGGTAGAGGGAAAACTTGGCCTGCTTTACACAGTTCCCTGGATTAGAACTCGGTCTGCTTTACACAATTACATGGATTAGAAAGCTGGGATAAGAAGGAAGGCAAAACTTTAAGAGCAACCAAAATTAGTAGGAATGACAACAAATTATACTAGCTGGTATAATTTACCTGTATTTGGCATCCAGTGATGCCGCTTATGTGTAAATTGTCATAAATAACAAACACAATGTTAGTAAGTGATGTCAATATACTTACCTATCACGTCATATAAGATACCCATGGACTATAAATTAGAAACTCGATTAGATAAAGACATATATTTATACATTATATATATTTCACCTCCTACAAAACTGACTATATTATTCTTATCTCTATGAAGTTATACCAATGCACCATTGAAGGAATAGTTGCCTTTTCAAGTTGTATGGAGGCTGCTGTGGACTCTTTATCTCACCCTGGCACCATAAGATAGGGACTGATGGCTTCTGGTAAACAATTCTTTCATGTTGCCCATGACATAGGCTTAGAAATACAGTGCTATTGAATCCAAATTTTCACTGTTATTGATTTTATTATACTGCACATTTGTGTAGACCTCGATATTTCTATAGCAGGCACAAAATGCAGTGTATGATGAAGTCATGTATATAACAGTGGCTATAAAATGTTGCTGTCCACTGTTTTAAAGGAAAACTGGACTTTGCAAATAGTGGGTAGGTGTGTTTTCAGGATAAAAGCACTTCTGCCAGTATTCTGTAGAGTATAATGTGATCCCGTTGCACACGGACTTGCATGCAAAACTTCTATTAAAATCAATCGATGTTACTTGCATAAAAGTCCTTGCTTGTCCACAGGAAAAATGTAACACTTAAGGCTGCAATAGAGTTTAATGTGTTTATTAAATGTAATGTAATGCTACAGTATGAAAAAGATGTGGGAAACTAATGCTAAGCATGCACTAACTCATTTTAGGAACATTCCAGATTCATAAATACACGAGCTGTTTAATATCCACACATACCAGAAAGCTTCTATCAAATATAATTATGCAGTAGATTATGTACGATGGATGCCTGCCAATATTCCCTAATTGTAGGACCACTGTTATAGGATGGTCAGTTCTGAGTATGCAGTCTGGCCTTCATCAAGAGATACTCTCTTCAAGCTGCTTTAGAAAACTGATTTTTTGTTTTCATGCCTGCTGCAAGCAACGTGCGGTAGTTATTAAAAGCCAACATTCATGTCAGGATGTCACATTTCTGATTTCTACACCAAGCAGAGGAGGTAAACATGGGATTTTAGGTACCAGATAATGGCAACAGCCTTTTTTTTTTTTTAAAAAAAAGAGAAGCTACACTGGGTCAGAACAAATATCTCTGTAGTGCCGGCTCTGACAGCGGTTCGTAATATGCGCCTGGGAGAAGAGTTTAAGCATAGTACTATCGGTTCCCTGTTCTACTATTATTTTTTCAAGATAAATTTTCTGATGCCTAGAACTAGGGATTAAAACCCCAAAGTTCAAGTTCCTAGCCTTGCCTCTGCTATTAGTACATAAAGCTGAGCAAATAAGAAACAATGTATACACCAGCCCAGCCATTGCTAACGTATTTCCTTATCCCTGTTGCACAGGGTGAAGACTGTGAAGGGTCCTACACAAAGGAGCACTGTCAGTATTTATGACAGTGAAGTAAAAACATTATTTATCTCTTCCTAGCTAAGAATATCCCAAACTTGAATGGGAAATTGCATCACCTTTCAAGCGTGGGTGTACATAGGCGCACATGCGTGTACACACACAGCTCAAATATTTTGCTCTGAACGAGATCTAACATTGCTGACAAAACGTCACCAGGTATTAAAAAGAAATGACATTAAAAGGCAAAATAATTACCTGAGGGTTAAACTGTATAATTACATATTTTGTGATAATGTAAATATATTGAAATCAGGTTTAATAAATGACAAAGTTATGAACAAAGTTGTACCAAATGCTTGGGCTCCTTCTAAGCTGAGAGAGCTGGGAGTGCTGCAGTACTCCATGTCAGGGCAAGACCAGGGTGTGTACAACTCCCTCTTCCTCCTCCTTTCCATATTCTCTATGCCCCACTTTCCACAGAATGTAAACGCAGGTTTCTGGGCTGGACAGGACCTGCGGCACCTTCCCACCAGGATGGAGAGACAGAACCCGGTGGCTTACTGGGGTTCCTCACTGCAGATTGGCTTAGACATACTTCTGAGATTTCTAACACCCAACTAACATAGCTATTACATAGCTATTTTATTATCTTTTTATTTCCTAAAAGCTTTGCCATGTCAAAATTTACTGCACGTATTTTCTAAGTACTTAGGGAAAAAACAAACCAGAAGCAAGAACAGAAACCAGTAAAGGAGATAGGTGTACACAGTCTGCTTGATCCAGCCTGTCCATTATTGGTATAAGGGCAGCTCTTATTGAAATCTTTCTAAGTCTCTCTGCTTCACTGATTAAACTACCCTGATCTGTTTTTGTGTCACAACAGAAAACATCAACCAGATCTACCCTTTGGCACAGTTCAGAAGTGAACCTCTCCATACTAATTCTATGACTGAATGTTTCAGTTTATTCTTATATGTGGCTCGATTCCAGGAAAGACTAATGCAGCAAAATGTAACTTGCAAGGAATTTGGGTGTCCAGATTTATAATCACAGTCCCAAAAACTCCCACTCTCCTCCTGCCTAAATTGAAGTACACCTAATTCAGTAATTCAGGTTTCTGCATTTGGGGGTACAGCTATTTCCAGAAATGTCCAGTAGTAATGTAGCACAAAAGTCATTAAGACAGTAATTTTTAAAATCTACGAAGAACAATAGGCTTCTCATAAGTCTATCTGAAGGCAGAAGTTAGACTGGTTTCTTTCCAAGTATACGTTTACATATTGCTTCCACAGTCCTTGAAAGCTCTTAACGGTTATGGGTAACAGCTTTGCCATAACACCTGCCATTCAGAGAAAACCAGATTGCTGCAGTTAAAAATGAAAGGTGTTCTTACATTTATTGTATGGTTAGAGCACTTTCCCATACTTAAACTACCGTTTATCAGAGACTTATTATCCAAAGGATTTTATTGGAAGATAAGAATCTTGTTGCAATTTTCACTTGTTTATTGCTTGAGAATGCGGTGGCTAAAATACGAACACACTGCATAGGACTGCCTTTTCTCTTGAAACCATGTCTAAAGGAAAAAAACGTCATGTGGCATCACAGAGAATATTGCTTCTGTCAAGGTTCCTTCTATCAGCTTCAGTCTCCTTAGGAAAATGTGAATCCTTCTCTTTGCTGTTCTAAAAGCAGTGTAAAAGTTTGGGATCACATGACAGATATTTTCCTTACCATGCTTTGCATCACTAAAGAGTGCATCCCCTGACCTCTTCTCTTGGCCATATTTCAGTTGAGAAAGCAGTAGATCAATGTTCCCTTCCAGTGTTGTTAATGAAAAAAATTGAGACAGAGTCCTGAATTAGGGAAAACTGGGAAACATCTGAAAACTATTAGATTTGGGGGTTTAGGTGGAGATGCAGTGGGTTTTGAGGGCCAGGCAATGATCGTTCATACCTAACCTCAATGTACTCTATACAGACACTGTGAAGCCCTGCAACACTGCTAAACTCAGTAAAGAACTGTATGAAATTTATGGATAGGAAAATGGAGACAAAAATACTAGTGCAAGGCAGAGACAACGGAGGCAAAAATGAATTTTGCCACCAGGTTGTTCCTGCCACAGGAAAGGGAGCGGCAGGGCTAAGGGATGAGCTAGGACAGGACTCTGCAGAGCTGAGCTAGATCCAGCTGCCACCGTGGGAGGGAAGGGCAGGGAGAGACAGAGGCACCAGAGACCTGTGGTGCTTGGGGGACAGCTTGCCCAGCACAGCTACCAGCAGTGCCATTGCACGCCTTTCTTGTCAGTGGTTGTCCCCATCTTCTGGTGTAGGCAAAGCAGGCAGTGAGGACACAGACATTTCGCTGCATTCTTCCTCACCTTGTCTCCCCCCACGCCCATTTTGCCATTTTTCTGTATACTGGGCTTGTTGAATAGAAGCATTTATTGATATAGCCATGCTCTCCTTCCTTATTGTCTTAGCGATCTCTTGCTACTGTAGTAGCATTTCTCCAGCATATACATGTGCTTTCCAGGACATGGAGCGTGTTCTCATCCCCCAAACACAAATTATCCCTGAATATCAGGAACTGCAGTGTAATGACAAGTAAAGCCACTTTGAGTGATGGAGAGAAAGGGAAAGGGTACTTGTGTATGTCAAAGACTCTTTCACTTTATACAGGGCCCAGCGTTGATGCGCTAGAGTAAAAGGAATCATTCTTGAAGAGATTGGGTTCAGCCTGCTACAAAATTGTGCTCAGGGGAGTCTCAGACTGCAAGGAGGAGCTGAACGTTGAAAGCAAGTTCAAGGCTCTTGCACCTCCAAAAGAGGCTTAGTACCTTTCAGGACTGAACCAACAGTTAATTAATAGAGCAATTTGCATTTATAGTTATGATGTTTAAAATGTTTTTCGTTTTTTAAGTAGGAACCACCATAATAAGGGAAGAAGGCACAGAGCTACCTGGAAATATACAGACACTGGGATGCATCAAAAGCAACAGCTTTTTGTATCGGATGTGACAGCTCCTCTAAAAAAACTATTTAAAGTTTGAGGGAAAATAGCATGCAAATGGGATGCCTGGTTTTCAAAAGTCCATCCAGCAGCTTGCATGAGCTTCCAAGGGAGCTGCTGGGAACTCAGAGGCTTTCAAGGTCTCTAAAGATTTTAAAAAACAGGTTTATTATTTAGATGTCTAACTTGAGGCTCCTGCTTCCAAAGTCACATTTTATATCTCCATAATGGGCTGGGGACTTATTCATGCACCAAAAGAAAGAGATCTGATAGTAAAGATTATGGACAAATTTCACTTATTATCCATCAATGACATTTTTGGTGCTCATCATCCAAAAGAACAAATTTAAGAGTGCTGCAACAGACTCATTGTTCAGTAACGCTATAACAACTCTTAATGATTCAGCACAGAAAAAAACATAGGAATGAAACCAGTTATCGCTTATCAGCTACACAACAAGAAATTTGACTCAGCAAAGTAAGCTGTCAGTGCCGCACACATCAGATTAAGCACACAACTGTCTTTTGCTGGGGGGTAATAACCAATGTACAAACAGAATGAAACTGCAAAGTGGTTCTTCTGAATGCCCATCATGGTACTAAAAGATCAACAAAAATTAATGACGTGAAGTGCCTTTGTCTTCCCATGCACTGCACTTTGGATATTTGGAAACTGATTTTTATTTAGTTGTTCAATCCATCAGCAGAAAGCAAAACACACATTGTTCTTGAAAAAGATGGAGTTTATGTAAGTTGTTGCTAAGTTTACCCATTGCAATGAATCTGTAAAATTATAATTTTAAAGTAAATGAACAAGGTTACTGTGAACTCAGCATTTTACTTGGCAGCAAAAGAAACCTAAAGAAAGCAAAAGAAACCTCCTGCAGCATATCCATACCAGTTCGGGCATTTGGAATATGCAAGTTGAGCAAGTTTTTATCTGTCTTCCAATTGGAAACAATATCACTAGAGATCTGTACTGTAGTATTTAAAAGCCTGTAGCTTCAAAAGCTGAATCCATGGGTACATATATGAGAAAAAAATGGATCTGTATAGCCAGGCTCCCACGAGGTAAACAGGTCTGTTGAAGTCCACTGAAGTCAAAGGCTAGACCTTTCTTGTTGCCTCAGAAATATATGGCAGTCCTAGCTAATTGAAATAGGCTTTGGAAGTGCATAAAAATAACTGAAATGGAGGAAAACTACAAACTTACTTTCCTTAAATCTCAATTTCCCCATTTGTCTTTTAAGGTCCCTGGATTTAAAATGCAATATAAATAATATTATTATGAAATAAATAAGCATTTTGATATGTACAGGAGTAAGAATGGATCTCCCGGATGTATTCTAGCACAGCAGATACACAAGTTAACAAGGAATTTGCCATGGTTCCGCAAATGTGCCAGCTCCACACTCAGGAGCTGGTCATTCCCTGCCATGCTAGCAAAGACCATTTTCATCAGGAAGAGGCACCTTCAAAATGTTATTCCTAAAGATGCAGATTATTGCCTGATAGGAGTTGTCTGCTTATGTAGCTATTCTGAAAGACATGCAATAGTCAGATACTATGGAGAGGTCCATCTTCCCAAATTCTAGCTATCTAAAACTTAGTCAGCTACTCTAAACAAACTAGCTGGTTTCCCTCCATAGTTACCAGAGGCTAGGCGTTTCCGGAGAATTATTCATACTACTGCTCTTAACTGTCTATTTTAAGGCAAGATGACTCATGCTTTGAGTATCTATCTCTTTCTAAACTTAACACCTAACTTTTAGATCACCAAATGTAGGTGAGATGAATGCCCTCTTTAGGGCAGGGGAGTGTGCCTTTCCTCAAGGGAACCACGCCTAACCAAAAAACACCATGAATGCTTTGTGCCCTCCAAGCCGGGGCGGGGTGTGTGTGCTGCGGTAGTGAAAAGCAACTAGTCATTTTTTAAGAGTGGGTAAATTGTAGGATTTAAAACAGGAAAGCAATCTGAACAGTTCAGCTTTGGAATTTTATCATCAGACGCTGGACCCTAAGCCTCTGATACCTGAGGTATCGGTAATAAGACTGTTCTTAGGAGCTTTAAGGGTAAGTTGGACCTTTGGAAATTTTTGAAAATGAAAAAAATGTAGCAGACTAAATGATACTAATGGCTTCAGTCTGAAAATTTTTCAGAGCTGACAATGCACAGCTTGAAAAAATGATGCATGATGGTAACTCTAAAAACCAAATGGATTTTTTTAAATTCCTAAAATTAGGTCATTCAGAGTAGCCTCTGGGATCCTCTGCCCAAAGCCTTCCATAGTGTTCTCTTCCCTTGCCCTTTCAGGCATCTCTCAATTCTGGGCTGTTTCTGATTTTAATTAAAGCGAAATAATGATACAAGGTATCTTCTTTCATGAACTCTAGAAGGGAGAATGAGAATTATAAAAGGTAAGGGAATACTTTAGACTCAAGGAAGTAGGGATTATGAATTACAGGAAATATACTATTATATAAAACATTCTTTTAAATCAGCATGGTTTGTTTCTTATCAAAGGCTTGCTTTTAGCTCCTAGTTCCACTAAATACCTTTTGAAATGGATGCCAGGGCTCTCCGTTCTTTTCGAGTTTGTTCGTTTTATCCAGGGGTGGGAGATTAATGTTAGAAAACAGGAAAAAATACTTTGCCTCAAAGTGTGCCAAAAAAGGTAGCTGAATACTAGCACTTTATGGGCAAAAATCTGTACTGACTACATTTAGGCAGATCCACTGACTGCAATAAGAGTTGGAATGAGTACAACCCAAAAGTTGGCTCCATTTAATATAAGAAGGGAACCTCTTGTGATTTGTACCTATTTCCATAAAAAGGTTTGAATTACGAAAACCTATGTCAATTAGATTTAGCATCATTTGCCTTTTTGTTGATATTTTTAGTTGGAACGGGCTTTATCTAAGTAGAACTTTACACAACAGGGCCCCACAGTTCAAGCCTTTTGTCAGCGGCGTAGAAACCAGACGTTCATAAAAGTAATTCCTTCAATCAGGCTTTTTTCAGTAAAACTCACAGGGTAACAGTAATGAGAGACAGTCTTGCAGAATTTGATGATACTGCAAAATATTGTAGTAATGTAAAACACACAGCTTAGGAAATGCAAAAATTTTGTATTAAACCATGAGGTCAGTTTCTTTGACCATCTGAATTACTGTTGAAGTTGGTATCACATTCCTTGATCAGCTTGGGAAAGAAGCTGTTTTCCAGGTGAGTCTTGCTGTGTAGTTGGACCAGAATCCTTCTCGGTCCCTTTGATCTAGAAATGCCCCTGCAATGTGGAAAAAATAAGAGATTTCTAGATGTTCTACATTTTCAGTTGGGTCAGAAATACCATCAGAGGATCGTTCTTGTGGCATTTTGAGATATGACGTCTAAGAAAACTAAGAAGCAGAGAAGCTAAAACTAAACAAAAAGGAAGAGAAGGCTGAACATATTTTTCAAGATAGTAAAAAACATAAACCAATGTAAGTTGAGAAAAACAATCACCTTTCAGTTTCAATTACATGTAAATTGTGCCTACAAACTGAAGTTGGTTCTCATTGTATCCACAGAATCACAGAATGGTTGAGGTTAGAAGTACCTTTGGAGGTCATCTGTTCCAACGCCCCTGCTCAAGCAGGGTCACCTAGAAGTAGATGCACAAGACCATGTCCAGATGGCTTCTGCATATCTCCGAGGATGGAAACTCCACAACCTCTCCAGGCAACCTGTAGCATTTGTTCATGAAAAGAAATGAACGAAAAGAAAGACTTTGTTCTTGGTTCCTGCCAGGACTTACAAAAGCACATCTCACTTCTGTGAATGGATGGATTTCAGGATGGATTTCATCAGCTGCTTCTTTCCCTCTACTTCTTCTTCATGCTTGATTGATATCAATGACCTAATGGTCCCGAGACACAGGGAAAACTGATTTTAGTGAACTTCACGTCTAGTCTAAAGATACTTATTTCTTAAGAGGGAACATTGGCTGCCAACACACAAAATAATACTGAGTTTGTGGCTCTGGAGCCACAAATACAGCTTCAAGCCGTCATGTGTGGCTCTGATGGAATCCAGAGGAGCTGAGGGATTCCTCTCTGTGGCTGGGGACCAAAAGAGAACCATGCTTGTTACAAGAGTGATCCCTGTGACCCATATAAAACAGGACAGAGACAGCTGAACAAACATGGCACCAGGAAGGACCCATTTCTTCAAGTGGCCAAAATAAGGAAAAATATAATGAAGGAGAGGAAAAAAACCCCAAACCATAATAAGGGTTTGGAGGTGAGACTGAGGAAAATGAAGATTAAGAGTAGAAATGCTTTTCATTCCCTGCCAACATCTACAAAAGAAGGTGGGAGTATGATCAGTGGAGTGGTTGAGATTCACAATAAAAGGCTGAGCTTTCCACTATGGCATCTATGTGTTTTCTCCAAATCTGATGATCAAAGGTCAATGCATTCAACTCTTTGATGGTATTTTTCATAACAGTGATACTTGAGGAAGAAAACTCTTATCCCCATTTCTATGCCCCTATGCAGATCCACTGTGGAACAATTATTAAAAAAAACAAACAAACACAACAAAAAAAACCAACCCAGCCTTGAAGTTGGTGGCCAAAAACCAATAACAATGTTTTGCTCTCTAGGCTCCCTCTTCTGGCTCTGGACTAGTAGTTTTCTAATCAGCACTGTTCCTGGAATCATATTTGTTTCTGTTAACTAAATAACGACTTCAGTGCACAAAGAAATAAAGAGGAAATATTGCGGAAATAGGAGAAAATCCATTCTTGCCCAAGGGAAGAACTGAACAGGTATCCCAAGAAAAGTTTATCATTTTTAAGGTGTGGTGGCAAAAGCAATTTAAAAAGCACAAAATTACTCTGCTAATTACTAGTAAATGTACGACACGCTGCATGTTAGATATAATGAATGTTTTAGTTGCAATGCATTAGATCCAGTAAATGAATAAACCAATATCCCTCTACAGCTTCTGTGACTCACCTGTCAATGACAGTTGTATTTGGACTGAAATATTTCTGTAGTCTAAATACGGCTTTTTCCACAGTGGCTTAACTAGACCATAACAAACTATCTTGAAGCCTAGAAGATGTAAATCTGGTCTTTGAATTCATAAATAAATGTATTTTCATTGACAAACATAATCCCAACTAAAGACCTAGTCATATCAATGTCAGAATGGCATAGAGCCGCAGCAGAGCACAGGTGCATATTTGGCTCCAGTCATGCCAATACACTTTTTTCTCTGGCCATAAAAAAAAAACAGAAAACAGGCAGTTGCTTGAGGAAAAATGAAGTTTTGGGTGTGGCATCTTTATTTTTTCCCTCTCCATAAAAATACTTTATATGTGTATGCAAAGAGAGCTAGAGACTTCAGTAATAATATACCATTTTGTTTTTCTGTTCGCTTTTTCCACTTAACACAGCAGCTAAATAACCAAGTTTGCAGTTTCCCCCACCCCCAAAGTTCTTTCCAGATTTGATAAATCTTAAAGGATTCAAAAAAGTGCCTTAGAAAGCATTTTAAAAGGCATCTTGTACTGTGGGAAAATTTACAGTTAATCACTGGTCAAGTTTTTGGGAGTGCTGTGTGATTATGTCTCCCACAGGAGTCAGCAGGAGCTGTGGGTGTCACTGAAAATCAGGTCAGAATTCTTTCAAGACGACCTGCTGGATAGCAGGTTCCAGATTCATTCTTGGTTTTATCATACTAAAGCACAATAAATAGCTGACACTGAGGGATTAATTTGGCCAATGTTTGTTGTTTTGTTTTAGTCCCATAGTCGTTGAATCCATCTTTCTAACCTGCTGGAGAACTTTTGTCCTGATCGGAATTGCCAAGCAGTTACGAAGATATCCCACCACTTGGCTTCCAGGCTGTTGGGCTCCCACTGGGATAAACTGAAACCCATCCTGTCGTTTCAGTGCGGGGGACAGGGAGCACAATGACTGCTGTAAAAGACATTGATTTAAAAATAAAAGAAAAGAGGGGACCCCTCCTTAAAGAGAACCATGAAATATAGACTGAAAGGGATCCTTTTCACTGCAAATTCCCTCTGCATTGCCTGATTTGCTTGCTATTAACTATCTGAGAGCAAAGTGCTCTTGACTTAAATGAGTTTCATCCCAGAGCTTTAAACAGTACGAGTATCTATCCTTTTACCTGCCCCTTCAACCTGTATCTTCCACTGCTGCATGTAGCTATACATGACTATGTGTATCATAACATATAACAGGGCTGTAATAACAGATTGTTTATTTCTGCATTACAGCAGCTCTGAAAAAAAGATATACAATGCCCATGAAGAGGAAGTCTAACTTTACTCTCTAAGGATCTCTGCTATGATGTTCTATAAACAGTTGAACTACAACACAGGGGCAGTACAAGTTTCCCTTATCTCTAGGATGTCTAATGCTTTCAACCACATTAAAATATCATTAATTTTGTTTGAAAAGTTTCCATATCTCCATGGTTTTCAAATAGACTTTGAAATTTGGCAGCAGTATCGTCTTGGAGTTAAGAAAACACTTTTTGTGGGAACTATGTAAATCTGTTCAAAACTAGCCAAATTATAAGATGTCAAAATCCTGACGTTTTCTGTCTTTCAGATAGCACAGCTTGGTTTTGGCTCTGTACCAGAGTTCCCCGAGATCTGCTAATGCTGAATGTGCACTTGGCCAAGCTCTTAGCCTTGCTGTCAGTACCCGGAACAAATACGCAAGATGGGACATGCTAAACGGATCCTTCTCCTTATCCTTCTGCCATCATTTTTATGGGGATTCAAGAGACCATTCATTCTGGATCTTTTCTCACTGTGGTGAATGAATTCTCACTGTACTTTCATGCTGATACCTTGGACTGCAGAACCCACAAAAGGATTCTCATTCCTTTGGATGGCCAATATCGTCTTGAGGTTTTGCCGCTGACTCTCAAAAAATCTGAGAAATATGTACTGGCGTACCTAGGGAAAGGGGCTGCTCCTACAGATAAAGCCTACTGTGGTTTGTGTAAGGGACAGAGCTCCTGTTAGTTAACAATCACCTCGCTAAAACATGTCAGCACTATGTTTTACTGCACTTTGTTGTTTAAATTGAGAATATTGTGATTACCTTCTTCTCTCTCTTAAAGTTGTGGTGCAGCCCACAACACACTGCTGTTGCTGTCACCTCCAGGATGATCCAGTACAACCACGTTCAGCAGCAGTGATTATTCTTGAATGTTGTGTTTGAGCTACTCACCCAAATTTCACAATGTGTCCCAGAGCAATGCATAGAATTTTCTGTGAATATAGCATTATAGTAAATTAATTCAAAAAATAAAGGATATCCACTAAGCAGGAGTAAGAAAAGGGTTTTTTTTTTTGGCTTGGTCTTGCTATTTGTTGTATTTTCACTTAGAGGCAGGCAAGAATGTGTGTGCAGTGTAGTATTTTCACATTTTTTGGTGCAACTATGACATTATGGACTTGCAGACTTGTGGAATCACATGGAACATGTGATTTCCCCCATTTCCCACATCAGGTATACACTTTTTTCATGCCCAGGGATGAGGCATGCTGAACAGAGAATGTGGGAAAAGTCCTTTGATGGTGATGTTTAAGACTATGAAGAAAATAGCCTGATAGCTTGCACGAGGAATGAAGAGGATGTGAACAGGAAACAAAGCACAGGAAATAGGGAGATCATAACTGATGAAAAAGGGTAACGGATTCATGTATCATAGGCACAGGTGGAAGGTTTAGAAGTTGGAAAGAGATGTGTTTTGCCCTGGGAATGAGAACAACAGTTAGCACCTGGAAGAACAGCTCGGATTGGACAACTGAAAGAGAGAAAAGGGAGAAAAATATATTATGATGATTTTAGGAGACTCTGGATGTTAAAGCAGCTGATAACAAATTAAGCAAACGTTGCACTGTTTGATGATTATTAAATCTTCCTCTCCCACCTTCATAGTCTGTAAGATCCATTCACAGAGGCATTTCCTTCTCTTTGGTGTTGCTCTGAGAACCGATCTTCAAGCTGACTGTGCCCATGGCTCGGGTCAGATTAACAATCAGTCCAGCTTGGGGAACCCTGAGAACTGCAACAATTTGCACAGGTGGTCTGGCCTCAAGAGCAGGTTTAAAGGTGGAAAAGTGTCAGATTTGCAAGCTATCACCATTTTCAGTAGTTTAAGAATCTTCCCAACTAGGCACTGCTTGTCGTTGTCAAAAACTATGTATGAAGGGAGGTTTAGTCTTGATTTCCTATGGCCTGAGGTAGGAAGTTTGCGCACTTTTATCACAGGGTTGGCTTGTATAGCTACAAATATTAATGAACAAACAACTAATGAACAATTGTTTCATAAAATCCAACTGCAGCAATCTTGCAACTACCTCCTGCAGTGCTGAATTCCATTCTGGCTGCACACTGCTGAAGGAAATATTTCCTTTGTCAGAAATGCACTGCCTTTGCATTTTTTCTTTTTTTGTTCTACCGTTGCACAGCTGTGGACAGCAGATGGGTTGTGAGTTTCTGTGGAATCCCTGAGAATTCTCAACATTTCAGTTAGGTGCCTTTCAACTTTTTGTTTGCTTTAGGATTAAAATCATATTCGTCTTTATAAGCTCTGCATGTGCCTGAGACCATTTATCCTCTATGTTACCCATCTTTTCACTCTGTACTAGAGGACCATAAAGTTAAGTTGATATACAAAGGACACCTTACCAGTGTATCTTTGCCAGTTTTTTGCTCTATGTCTTGGACAACAGACAAGTTCTGTTACAACTTGTAACAACAAGGTAAAACAGTATTGCATTTAGTACCCTTATACACCCAAATAACAATTGGTAAAATCAGTTGCACTAGAAATAGAAACACATTTTATTGTATTTCTACATCCTCCTTTGCAAAGAATCAGAGTTTATCAGCAGACAAAAGATGTTTTAAAGTATGAGTTCTCACATGTTTATCCAAAAAAGTTTTGATCTCTGGTATTCAATCACCTTCAGCCATGGTACAAGACTTCGGTGAGAAATTGCAGCTGGAATTACAACTCCCCATAATACTTATCTATTTTTAATTTGTTCTAATGAAAAAAAAAATGGCTTGGAAAACCTATTTTATTTCCTTTTTCAGGTCTGAGGAAACCCTTTTGAAAGCCAGTAGGCTTACAAAATAACCAATCACATCTTCTATTCCTCCAGTTGGTGGTTAACTTTGAATATAACACTTTTTCAAAATGAAAATTTACTTCCTCTTTCATGGCATGAGTTCTAAGTGTATCAAATAACACCACTGCACATAGCAGCAACTGGCATATCTTGCGATTTTTCTTATCGCTCTGAAGAGCACCTGTTCATTATTACTTTGATTTTATCATTTAACAAATTTTTAATCCAGACAAGCCGTTTGGCCAGTGATCCATGATCATTTGACTTCCTTATTAATTTCTTATCAAAACATTTTGAAATCCACGCAAAGTACATCTCCCAGGTTGTTTTTATCTACAGATTTACAACCTACCCAAATCCTATCGGGTTATATTATGTTTACTTGCACTTTGCAGTTTCTGTAGGACTGTGAGGAGGCTGGGTAGTCATGTTGTCCCCAAACCCTTCTTAGATAATGTTTTTAACATGCATACTAATACAATAACAGCAATGCACAAGCTTTTAAGATTCTAGATATGACTTCTACTCTGAAAAGTATATTGTTTATAGTGTTAAAATCTCAGCTTTTTCACTACTTAATTTCTTAACCTTTCCCATTCTTACCCACTCCAGTGAGTAATAACACCTAAATTGTTTAGGTTGCTCCAGAATATCTTCCAGGATGAAATGTACTCAGATTATTAGTCTATGTGCTTTTGTGATAGTACTATTCTAGAATTTTCTGCTCTGATATTAATGTAAAATATTCTACCTGACTTCTCAATTTGGTTAACTTATACTTGTTGACGTGTTCTAGGTCTACAGTTAAGTCTCACTGGAATTTGAGACTGCAAGCTAAGGTTCTGAAGGACAGATATTTCAGTGGGGGCTTCTCTACTTTTTGGTTAATGCTGAGACAATACTAAGGGAGACACGCTGTATCTTTTGAGTAAGAGGTAAGTAGATATCTTGACCATTAATCCTATGACATCTTGTAAAAATCAGGTTACAACAACCTGATTTTTTTAGCCAAGCTCTAACTGGGACCACTGTTCTATATTCTGACTGTTCTCTGTTTCCATTAGTGCAAAACTGGGCTTTAACACATCTTAATTACGGATTTTAAGGACTGAAGTGGGCACAGGGATTGTGTTTGACCTCTGATATAGCACAAGCCATATCTTTTTACTCTCACTACCTGCATCACAGTCTACTAAATGTCACTCAGCCTGTGCTGAACGTAATACTTTGCACTTGACTATACTGTAATTTTCACTAAAACTTGTACTCCTTATTTAGATACATCAAGAGATGGAGAATCAATAATTTCTTTTGTACAAGATTAACCCATGCTTTCATGGATAGTGTCATGGAGTCAGTAAGCTAACAGTCTGTCCTAAAGCTTTCTACCTGCACTCATCAACTGAAGATTTCGTTCATCTATGCTACCCATCACTTGTTGAGTTTGTTTTTCCTTTTGCTCCATTTACTTTCAAGACTGTCTGACCAAGATCAGCCAGCTAGATAAACCCCTGCACTGCACAACAGATGATCCATTTTCCAAAAATCAGTAGAATGTCACTTACAGGAAAAACAGCATATGGCAATTCTGAAATTTTCATTTATTATTCAGTTTGTTTACCAGCAGGCTACTGACTACATTGTACAAATATGAAATATGTTGGTGTAGGAAAAACTATGAAGAACCTATTTTTAAATTTCTTACAAATTAACTGATTCATAAAAAAATAATTTTTTTTTGCCAATGTTTTCTGAATTTTTCTATTATTAGAGAAGGGCCAAAATGATGGAAGGGGAAAAAAGAGAAAGAAAGAAGTAACTGTCTAATTTCTAGATTCAGGCATTTACCATTGACTCAGACAGATACTCAGATGCCATCAGCTGCATCTGTAATTTATTGAGGATAAATGCGGGAACAAATGAGAAACTAGCTGCTTTCTTCCAAGAACTGTGAACATAAAGATAGCATTCTGTTTGCTGCATAAACAGCAAGGAAATATTATTAAATTAGTCTGTAAAAGAACTTTAGCAAGGTCATTTTATGGCACTCGATAGTAACTTAATTCTTTGGGAATTTCCTAGCTAGTGTCAATTGAACTAGATAAAGGATGAAGTGGACTCATTAAATAAAATTGTTGAAAAAGTGGGGCTCATTTTATCAGACACCTTAACAATTGCATGCCACAGTACTTTCCTTTTATCTTTTTTCTTTTTTCCTTCATTTTTCTCTTTTTCTTTATCTTTCTCTCTCTTTCTTCCCCACCCCCTGCCCTGATTTTGTATTGAACTAGAGCCCTGAAAACTGCAAAAACTCATCTGTAAGAAACAAACAAATAAAAAAGAAAAAGAAAAAAAGAATACAGGATCTAGAAACATAGATGTGATCTACAGAAGATTTTACAAATACTCTAGGGAAATTCATTGTAATTTTTTTATAGATTACAAATTTACTTGGAAAGTCTCCATTAAATGAATTAGCTAAGTGCCTGAGTCTTAAAATTTGGCTTCTAAATTTTGTCTGGAAAAGTTGATGCAATGTGTGGTATGGTTACAGTAAAGCAGAGCTAACATCTGAATTCCACAGTTACTCTCCCAGCTTTTTGGTGGGGAAGTTAATTAACAAATATCCTGGCCTATTTGATTTACTTTCAAGCATCTGAGCATTCGAAGCACTTCCTGCTATTCACCCAAAGCTCCTTCTAATAGGATACCTTTCTTTTTTAAAAAAAGTTAACCATTATATACTCAGAAAATCAACATATGTTTCCAAAAGCAATCTTATTCAGACATTTTATAGATTCTTATGAAAGTGTGCATTGTGACCTGGAGCATGAGAAATGTCAGGCTTTATTGCCTTAAAACAAACTTAATGGAAAACTGCCTGTAAGAGGTACCTATGTTCCAAAACATAGGTTCAAATATGGATATAATTATTTGTGACCAATCACAGAGACTTTGTGAGAGTGAATGCAATTGTTAAAATGTTGGTTTAGGTTATTAAACAAGTACATGGGTATAGATTTCAAACACAGTGTATTATACTCCAGTTTACCTTTGAGGGGGATGCCACACACTAATTTGAAATAATACAGGAGCTTGGTAAAGATGTAAGTGACCTTCTGATCTAATGATTGCAATCCAGATGTCTGCAGAGCATTGCTCCTACCAAGCTCTCAGAAGAAAGAGAACTTTCATAGGATTTCCCTGTCAAAAATTTTGGCTGAAGTAAAAAAAAATAATGCCTGTCATGCCAAAGCTTGGGAGATTAGCTCAGTTATTAGAAACCAACAATTCCATTTTCTAGCTTTCTTCAAATAAGTGACTGAACTGTATAATCTGAATTATGAGTCTCCTCTTTAATCATGATGTTCTTGTAAGAAATAAATAATAATGATGACCTAACTGGGGATTAAATGAAGGTCTTTTGGCTGCTATTCTCCTGCTATTCTGTCAACTAAACCATTAAAGCATCTGTCTGACCTAATGTTTGTTTTGTTGATATCATTCACCAAGCCTATAACTTTAGGTGCTGTCTGCAAGAGACAGCCTGATGCTGAGGCATAGCCTGCTTGGGTAAACAAAAAAAAACCCCAACAACATAAATAAACCATTTTAAGAGAGTTTAGGCCTTCCCTCCTGCTTCATTTATTGCGCTTCAGCACAGTTAGGCAGAGGTTCTCAAGGGTGTCCACAGCTGAATGTTAGTTTGGATGAAAGGAGAATGTGAATTAAGGGAAAAATTGTTTTTCCTCATATTCTTGCCATTTGGACAGGAGTAAGTTTACTAGAACAACTCTTCGTATGCCCAGAGTTAAACTAATGATTGAACACAGAGTCATATTTTACTTTATGTATGGGGTAGATAAAGAGTATTCATGTGGGATGTGTAGCAGTTTCACTGATTAGCACTGTCTTCCTATCCATGACACCTTAGTTACATGCTTGTACTACACAAGGGTCATCAGAGTCATTTAGGCATAGCAGAGCTCTATGTAGACAAACTGTGAGCAAATAGAGCCCATTCAAAAGAGGTTTTTGAAGAAGGCTTCTCTATCTGAAGACCTGGGCTAGAAGAAGGAAGGAATCAAACCTGCCAGTCAGCCGCTGACTTCCGTCTCCTTAAATAATCGCCACCGTGCCATGTGCAGTTCATGATGCCTGTAAAATCGGGACTTCCCCTGCACACCATAAGGCTGGAGTTGGTTTTATCATTATACTGTGCCTTGGTACAAGCAGGGTCAGCCCTGGCCATTTCATGTGACACTAGAGGTACAATTACCTGCTAATCAGTCATGTGATGGAAGAGATAGGAGCTCAGACTTCTTTAGCTCTCTCTGGGAAAGCTGTGTCTGACACAATCACTTACAGCCCAAGCAATTTGAGAGGCAAACATCAGTGTCTCGTTTGTACTGACACCATTATACCCTCC
This sequence comes from Ibidorhyncha struthersii, assembly GCA_013398815.1. Taxonomy (NCBI): domain Eukaryota; kingdom Metazoa; phylum Chordata; class Aves; order Charadriiformes; family Charadriidae; genus Ibidorhyncha; species Ibidorhyncha struthersii. The sequence continues at coordinate 885,870 of VZSZ01011425.1, read as the reverse complement.
TCTGCTAGTATCAGAAGATCTCAAATACCAATGGGAATCGGACTTGCTATTTCTTTTGCACCCTGCAGCACAACTGGCCCTAGTTCCTATTAGATCTCATTGGTCCTACTCCTTTTCTGCTACTTTCTTCCTTCTGTCTCACAGGAGCGTGTATTAGTCAGCCAGGACAAACGTAATCTTGCGACACTTTGCTGTGATTAGTTTGGCAAGCTACAAACCATTCCCAAGCAGTGCAATCTTAGTTAATAAAACCCCCTCTGTTTTCCACAGACTAGCCAAAGGAAAGTAAGAGCCAGCCAGCCTGTAGAGCCAGCAAAGGAAAGCTGGTGCCCAAGAACGGCTAAGGGATTTGTGTGCCATGTGCTATACCTGCAGTCTTACAGCAACTGAACTGTAGCATCATGGTTAGAGATGATTTTTATTTACCTATGGCTGTTCTTTTTGCTTGACCTATATATGTGCTTTCACCTTAAAAACAGAGATGGAAGACTCTCATCTATAGTTTCTGATAACATGCTAATATATTTATTGGTGGGGAAAAAAATAATCTATTTGTACTATTAGGACATGTTCAGCTGAGTTTATCCCCCACATAAGAATTTATACAAACATTGAGAGGAGGAAGAGGACAGCAACATGTGAAATAAATCAATGTCAAGTCAAACCCCTGCTTTTTTAAACATCTCTATATGCATGAGAGTATTTATTGGGCTACATAAAGCAGCCGTTTTCCTCTGCTCTCTTCCCCTTAAGGGTTAAGTCATTTCCTCAAGGATTGTCAGGAAGATGCTTCCTTCCCTTTAGAGCTGAACCCTCTATCAAGGGCAGCCTTGTTCTGGGAGAGTGGCACTACAAATTTACCCAGTCAGCATCTCACACCCCTTCCTGACCTATCTAGATCTAGTTCTCTTTCACAGAGCTCACAAGAAGGGTCCCATAAGAAATCAAGCTCCCCCTGCAGAAGGGTCAGCGCCAGCCTTCTGCACAGCAGTAGACAAAAAAATTAGTATGAGATACAGTGTTATCTTTTACGCTATTCAACAATTTTCTGCTAAACAGGAACATAGAAGAAAGCTTAAGACACACATTGGCTAGACAACCCTAACAGCAAGCAAGAGCCATTGACCAAATGGACAAATTCACTCTACCCACCAGATACTTGCAAGACCTTCCAAATTTCAGAGACCCTGGAGCCAACCATCAGGAACCCACTTCCTTCCCTTCAAAACTGAGCTAAGTTCACAAGAAGAATTTCCTTCCCTTCTAGTATGATTCCCTATCCTCTAAGGCAAAGCCTTTTTATAGCAGCAGCTGCAATTGCATACAGCTGGTCGGCTTCCTGCCCCTCCTAGGGGCTGCCGTTAACTCCTTCTCTGCCTCTCGGTGTGCGTGGACCGTACACAGCTTCTCCTTGCTCTGCTCCTGATGGCCATCTGAGCCTTCACAAACTCACTGCAGCACCACTTTGTTATCTCCTAGCTAAAGACTACAAGCGTATCCCCTTGTAATTTAACTTGCTTGATTAAACAAGCAACTTTTCCCATTGAATTTACTTCTTGCTTTTTAAAGACTGAACTAGGGGAAAAAGGCATTAATGACAGAGGCTTTGACTATGTAATGATGCTTTCCAGAAAGGCACTGGCACCTGGCTGCAATGTGTTGATACCTCCCAGAGTGTTTCTGTGAGGCTGGGACTGCAGAGGCACCCGGCAGGGTCATTTCAGTTCAGTCCCATCACTGACATACATATGCATGCTCATGTATACATCTGGAACATTATTCTTCAATATATCGTTCAAGGAACAGAATATCTTCAAATGTGTTATTAGGGGTCATTAAAACCCAAGCTGTGGAAAGACTGACATTTTCAAGAGAAACCGTTTATAAATTGGCTAGAATATATATCTGAGAAATGTCTTCACTTGTAAAAAAAATGTACCCCCCTATTTTTTCATGCTCTGATTCTGCTTTAATTTCAAAAGCACCAGTTCACTTTTGGGCAGAAAATACTGGGCATTTCAATCTGGTGATCAATTTATTTTTAAAGGCATAACTAACTGAAAAAAAACCCCAACAGTAGGCGAGGATTTTTTTTAAAATGATAAAGCTATCAGTAAGAACACAGCCAACAACTGTCATATCCTCACACTCATACCTCTGATCTTGATACTGCAAACAGTTGCACATCCGATAACTCCTATGAACATGAATAGTGTGAACTCTCCCACACAGTGCCCTTTGTGCATGCAATTCCAGGAAGCCTGAGGTAATTTGTCACCATAATACCTCCAAAAATCTGGCCCTGAGTGTCTGCAAAATGGGTGACTATATTAAAACATATATTTATAAAAAATAATTTTTGAATATACAAACTCTTAAAAGGACCTATTAAATTTTCACAATTATATAATAAAGCCAAATTTGATTTTGTTATTAGACACTGAAATCTATGCTTTATTGCACCTAAAACAAAAAAAAAATAAAAAAAGGCTAAAAATAACATGTAATTATCTGCTGGTTATTTCCAGACACACAAAGTGCTGAGGTTTTGTCCTTGTTAAGAAGATTATCTTCGCTTTTTCCTCTGGAATGCATGTAAAACAGCTCTTGCCTTGCTGCAAGCTTTAGCAAAAAAGTTCACTGCAAAATTACCTGTTGTCTGGGGACTTACATTTTGCAATAAGCTGCTGAAATTGCATTTTAATAAGGAGCCTTGACCTGTGCTGTGTATTTCCCTTCAAGGCTCTACAAGCCATTTTTCTTACGGAGGTCTTGACCTGAGAAGCTCAACCTGGATAACCACAGCCAGAGGGGGATAAAATGCAACACCTAGGAGATTTCAGTAAACAGTAAAACCATTCCAACTTAATCTGTGCTAAAATGCTTGGAATGCGAGAGCCACCGATGATGCCCCTTGTCTGTGTGTCTGACTGAGTCCTTTCTTTTCTTGGAGGAAAGCAGAGCCTGGGAACTAGGCCAAATGCCTGCCACTTACCTTAAATTGATCAGCCACTTTAAGATTAAAAACACTGTCAACTGCAACACCATGAAAACAAGGCTTCCTTCACATTAAATGCAAAATGCAACATTGGGCTTGCTGTGATCTTTTTTCCATTTTACTCAGTGTACACTTTTTTTCCATTTCTGCTCAAAGGTAGAAGCCAATAGTTACAGCATCTTGGCCAAGTATTCATTAAGGTTTATAAAAAAGAAATTTATGGTTATTTAGGAGTTGGCACAAAAGCACGTTGTTGCTGGAAAAGAAATATGGTTTTGAAACAGTGTGAAACATTGGATGTCTTATTTCAAGTAAAAGCTATATTCTATCTTTGCCTCATGTATTTAGAGAAGTATTGAAGGTATGCGTAGGACAATCAGTAGGTAAATTTCTCAGTGGTTTTATGTACTGTAAATACATAGTCACTTTAAGAATTTACTTTGTTCTGCAAGAATTATTTCATTGTTGCAATAAAGATAAGTGTAGAGATGAAGTAGTGGAACAAAGTCATCATTTATTGAAGCAGGTGCATCTACATGAAATGAGGCGTTTTCTGTGTCTTTCTTTTCTGGAAGGACTGATTAAAAGTACAGTACCAAAGGACTATCCGACAGAAAAAACTCAGGCTTGCACTCAAATATGGATATATCCAGACCACGATACTGGCAAAATCTTCTAATAAAAATCATACTTTGTCTTGTAGATTTAATATCACTTCCTCAACTTAAATGAGCCAATCAAACAACACATATTTAAATTAAAATTACTGTGTCTGTATTAGGATTTTTCTTTGTATGGAGGTAGCTTGAAATACTTTCTCTCTAACATATGTTGGCAGAAGTGCCAATGTGAAATCTGGTGTCCTGGAATTTCAGCTGTAATTTCAGTGCTGCGTGGCTTAATTAAATTATTTGAACTGTTTCCTTCCAGTATTGCTTGACGCAGTCATAAAAATCACCATCGTGTAACATAACAGTTATTCATGTAACATCACAATGCCATTGCTGTGTGTCTGCAGTCAGTCCTGTGGGACCGACAGCGAGCTTGTAACGAACGGGTGGACTGTGGTGCCCATGCAAGCTCTCCAGGGACCACCCTGAGCGTTCACTCGGGGGCCCAGGATGAAGGCGAGGGGGAGTGCGCTCCTGCTCTGCTGCTGCTGTGTGCCTGCCAGCAGCTGGATTTTCTCCCTTCTCTCTTTGGAGAGTCATTTGCTTGTTTTTAATCCTTTTCTTCTCATTTTAAGGTCAGATCAAGCAGAAAAGACACATGACTTTCTGGCCGTGCATGTCTTAGAAGCCGTAAGATGCTGGCCCTCCAATGGGTTGTCTTAATTAGGAGGAGGTCAGCCAGCGAAAGAAGGCCAAAAGTAAAACAGCATAATATACTCCCTTGGAGGCAGATTAGATTGGTTAAAAGAAGACAAGCTCATGTTAGATTTACAAAACCTAACGCTCAACAGTGTCTGATTTAAAATTTGTCTCTACGTATTTCTGTATTTGTGGCAGCATCTGGAGTAACTGAGCAGTATGGCCACAGCACAGGAAGACAGACAGTTCTGATCTAAGGCCTGGAGATCTGTACTCATAACCGCACAGCTACTTGGGAGCAGGAGGAGCAGAGACATCTCGCCTTTGGACCTTGAGAAATTATGTTGGTGCCTTCTTGTTTCTCAGGATTAGGCCCTCTACATGAAAGCAACAGAAAGCAACCAACGCTCCAAAGAATTTATGACACACTTATAATGGAAGCATCAATTTCCTTTTTGAAAATGAAGCCAGTAACTTTGGAGACCTTTTTCTTTCATCTTCCACCAAGATAATATATAAGCCCACTTGTGGATTTATAGGCTGCATAGAATGTCACTAGTAAGAAAGTGTCACCTGAAAGACATAAGACAATGAAGCTCTGGTGTGTGGAGATCCTTCAGAAAAAGCATAAGGACATTGGATTCAATGGGTCTCACTAAACCCATGGCCAAAGGTGACTGTGGAAAATAATAGAATAATGGGTGAATATGGGAAGATACTGTTCATGGGACTACTGCTTTTGGAAATCTGTGCTTTGGGGAATTCCTGAACTGCACAATGTCTTTTTGTCATAGACTTTCTGTAAATGCTTTTTGAAGCCATTTAGACCTTTGGTCTTGAACAATGACCTGTGGGATGAAACTGCATGCTTTATATTCCTCTTGTTTGTTTTAAATCCATTGTCTGAGAATTTTACCTGGTGATTCCTTATTCTTGAGATAGGTGTAAATGAGCGAGTTACTGTTTCGAGTCATCCTCTTCTTTCACCATCCTTTGATTTTCTACTCTGTCCTCCATAAACTGTTCTTTTCTAGGTCTAAAAGTCCTAACTTGTGCAATCTCTCCTTGCATAGAAGTCTTTCTCTACCTCTGATTATCAGTAATTTATCCCTATGCCTCTTCTAGTTCTTTCATAAATGTTTAGAAAAGGCTTCCCAGAATTGTAAACAATATTTAACTTTTTTTGGCACAAAATGATAATATAGTAGCATAATGTTGTTTTCCCACTTATTCTTGCTTTCTTTCCCAACATGTATTTTCTTTTTTTTGAGCAATCTTAGGCATGGAACCAATGTCTTCAGGGATCTAACAAAAATGGGCCCAAGATTTCTCTTTTTAGTGCCATTTTTTGGTGCACATTTGCTTTATCAAGTGGTATCATGACAGTCTTCTTTTCTCCTCTTTGTAGAACAACTCCCTAGAGACTCTCCAGGTAGTGAAGACCAACTATTTACTCATACCTTTGTCCCCTGATTGCTAACTATTTTTTTATTCATGGAATGACCTTCCTCCAATGGCATTTATAATAATTTCTGTGGAGGAGCGTTGTCAAAGACTTTTTGGAAATCCACTGAAGCTCTATAAACCACCAGTGATTCTCTAAAATGGAGTCCTGCAAAGATCTTCAATGGCCTGGGGAGGTGTGATTTTTCTGCAAAAGGTATGTTAAAGCCCCTTCTAAACTCTTCTAGTATCTTTTATTTCAATATTTTAATATTTTTACACCATTTTTCTGGTACAGAAGGAAAAGTTGCTCAAATCTTTACTAACACCCCTTTAAAAACTGAAGAATATTGGCCAGCTTTCATTCCTTTAATTTAGTTTGGTATTGGTTGAACTTAAGTGATGACATAGCTAAAAAGCACGTCTCATAGTTCAGCAACTTCAAATCTGAGTTCCTTTAGAACATCTGGTTCTGGTGATTTGTTCCTGTTTATTGGATAGATTTGTTTGAAACCTCTTCTGCTGACATGTCAATTTGATACAGTGCCTCAAACTTCACTTCTGAAGAAAGGCTGTGTGGATTCTCCCTAAGGCTCTTTGTGATGAATATCAATACAATAACTCATTTAGCAACTTTGCCATGGCTGTATCTTTCTCAAGTTCTTCTCTGAAATTGCAATCACCCATTTGGCAGAGTCTGACAGGCTTCCTGCTTCTGATATGTTTGAAAAAGTTTTTATTAGTCGTTACTATCTGCTCAGCTAGTTATTCCTCTGGCCTGTGTCATTGCAGCTTTACAGTTAACTTGCTGAATCTTATACACTCTAAGGTTTTCCTCACCCAAATGCAACTTCCACTTTTTGAAGGATCAACTACTCTCTTTGAATTTCTAATATTAAATTTAATATAAGTTTAAATATAATGATTTTTTGGGGGAGGGTCTGTTAGGCTTTTGTGTGACCGTTTAAAAGTCTTTTTGGATTGATATTATTCATTCACCTTGAGATTATAATATGATGACAGTAAACAATCTCCATGCCATATGCAAACATTTTACCCTTTTAGATTACAGTTTTTATTTTATTTTAAAAAGTGCTCTCAATTTAATGAAATGAAATCATACTGAAGAGGGTAGCATACTTTGACTCTTGCTGTAACAAGGATCCTGAATTTAAAAAAGTTGTTATCCCTCCTACCCTTCTTCATTGGTCCCCCTTGCACTGTTTAGGACTACATCAAGAGTTGCTTTTTCTCTTATGAATTGCTAACTAGTTGGTCTAGGAGGGCAACAAAAGATTCAGTCTCTGCACTGTAACCTTTCAAGGTATTTACTCAAGGGCATAAATGAACTCTCCATTTATTACCGTGCTTTTTCCCCAGTTGGCTCCCTTGTCTCCCCTGGCATGTCACAGTCAGTGTCACTCTCTGAGCTGGGTGACTGGTGGGATAGCCCGTATGTTACACCCTCAATATTTCACCGTCTCATAACTTTCACCAATTTCTGTCTACTACTTGCTATTTTAGTATCTTCATTTATCATCTAGTATTCCAGTTCTCCCAGATATTTTTAGACTTGTAGCATATATGTTGAAATCCATATAAGTTTCTTGTCAGCCTGCTTGTCTGTTTTTACATCCTCTGCTTAAACAAGACTGTACTTGAACCTGTTCTTCACGGTTTCCTTCTTCAGTTGTACCAACTTCTGTTCTATCTTTTATTTAAGGATACAGGGTTTTATAACTTCGTATCTAGAGGATGCAGCATTCCGAAGTCTTCCTCACCTGCCAGGTTTCCTTCAAACTTAAAAAATTTCCATTTGACCTTTTCTATTTTTAGTGTCAGCAGCCTGATTCCATTTTGGTTTACATGAAGTTCATCCTTCCTGCTCTATTTATTCAAAAATTTTCCCTCATAAATCAGTCCCTTCTTCCCTTTACTACATTCACTGCCATGTACTGAAACTTAGTTTTCTGTTATTCCTGGTTGCATTGATAGTGAGATAGATCTACTGCCATAATACCCAGCACCTCAGTGGGAAGCACAAGAGTTGCTTTCCGGATATTGTAAGGTCTGAAATTAGTTAAGACCTGTATTTGAAATCTGTGGATTTCTTTTCATCTACGATGTTCAACCGCTGTGCTTTAAAATTTAATAAACCAAACAGACTAGAGTTTAAACTCCATAATTTTTTCTTTCACAAAGCTAAATTGTACAGTCTTAGCATATGTCAAAATCTGACCAAACTTGGACCCTAGAAGCTCTCCCTGAAATTAAATGTTAAAACATAAATTATTCTGAAGACTGGCTAAGGTGTAGAATTAAAATTTATTTTTGTGGGGTTTAAAATTTGTTAAACTCTAAAATTGAATTTAGTCTAAGTAATTTCCTAAATCAGAGATTAAAAATTTGAAAGCAGAGGTCACTGAGCAGTTTAGTTGGAAACTTCTAGATTCTGAGTAGCTAAACAACAAGTTCACCTAGAGTTCCTTTGGAAGTTTATACTGAAAATACTTGTGTCCGTGAACAGGGAACACTGTGTAGGTGAATATGCAAATGTAATGTCCCAGTGGACTTTTGTCTTTGCTCCTTGAACTATTAAAAATGGGACTAATGCAATATTTCTGGAAAAAAAAAAGGTCATATTTTAAAACTAAATTTAAAAGGAGAGAAACAGAAGGAGAGTAAAAGTAGAACAGACATTGTTTCTATAGCTCTTAATATAGAGTAAACCAGGAAATTACTTGCAATTTCTGGATAATTTTCCATGGGCAAAAGTGAATGTCTGTGGATTCTGGAGTGGACTTTTCGGATCTTACCTTAGACTTAAGCTAAGAGATCAGACTGAACTCCCTGTCCTAGACCTAGAAATACCTAGAGGGCAATTTAGACCTTAGATGAATGGAACTGCCTCCAGAGGTAAGAACCAAGATTAAAGAAGAGTAATCAAGCTTGTCGTTCAGTTGTTTCACTTATGTGTCAAAAGTTGGATAGTTTGAATATGGGCCCAATCTCTTACATAAATACCCATCCACCTGGCTTGTGTTAAGAAGAGAGAGCTCTTTATCAGTGTCCATTGTGCACAGCCCCTCCGCTATGGGCTGAATGCCCTTTGGAAGTGATACAGCCCAGCCCTGTATACCCTAACCTGCAAGTGCCATTGCATTTCTTGTGTAGGAAATGAAGGGCCTGGACCGAAGTCTTTTCTATCCGTCTCATGACTGGAAGCTGCTGAAGTTCTTGCTGCCTCTAGAAGTCAGAGAACTTTTCTTTCACAGTTGTTTAAACATCCTGGGCAGGCTGAATGCACTACATTGTTAGACCACGGGATTCTTTTACCTTGAAAAATTTGTTTCACAGCCTAGCCTGAGGTCAACAAGTACTTTTCTTGGGTCCTTTATGACAGGATTTCCCTCTTCCATTTTCTATCTCCTTCCTCTGTTCCCCTGCATACATTACTGCACACATTTTATAAAGAGACAACGGCAAGATGTAATAGATATATCTGTTTCAGCATAGGCAATGTAAGAGGCTGGTCATAAGAAGTACTGAACGACTTTTGTTGCCATAATACTGAATTTTAGTCTCTAAGCAGAATGGAAGGGTTCATGCCTTTCAAAATATCATGGCAAGAAGCTTTAGCTGAGATTGTGAAAGGAATTAATACTCTAAATTCTCGTTCTAATCTTATAGCCAATGGATACTTTTAACATTTATAGGATTTTTTTTTCTATATCCGAGATAGTTCTTTATTTTGAGTGTGATTCAATCAGTGAAGATATGGAATAAAAAAATCTACCCACTTTTCTCATTTATTCTGTTGAAGAGAAAAAATGTATGAGGCTGCATGGTGTTATTTGACTAACACCTAGTTTGGTAATCCACCTTTTATGTTACTTCAAATACCCTCACACACCTTTTTTTCTCATATAGTCACAGGTTTCTCCCTTCTATTTTTTCTAAACGCTTGCCATTAGTGGTTACCATACCAACTTTTTTCTCCTTAAATAGTAAAAAAATACATCTAAGAGGGGTAAAAGAAAGATTCAGAGTAACTCCTGATGACTTGATTTTTTCTTATCAGTAAAGCCTACATTTTACTCATCTTTCAGGAAACAAATGTTAAACCCTTGTGTTTACTTGTGATGGATGTCTACCACAGACAGAGGCCAACAGGACACAGCTCATAATAAAACCTATGTGTTAAAAAATAAATATTTTCCCTTGCACCATAAAAAAAAAAAATCATTAAAAAAATTAGGCAGCAATACTCTTCTCCCTTTGAATCCTGAAATTTGGAACAAAATGGTCATTTTCTGCCTTGGAAATGAAAGAGGTGGCCCTATGTTACAAACATTTAATTGCAATACTCCAGTAGCTGTCACCTTTGACTTCTTCCTTGTGTGAGCTGTGGACAGGAAGAAAAGACAAATGTGGGAAAAGAGTCTAGCAAGCTGCTTAGGCCTCTTTACTTTTATCCCTGTTCAAAGTTAAGTTGAAGAAAAGGAGTGCCCTGTACCTGCCTTGAGAAGAAGGTAAAGATAGCTAAAAGCAAGTTTGCAATATGAAAGAAAACAGTATTTTTTATTAAACTTGTCACTCTGGAGAGAGTGATGAATCTCATTTTCTTCCTATTTTGGGGAAAGAGGACCAGGAAACTAATGAAGGTCAGAAAGCTCCCTTGCCCCCCTTCAGAAACAATCCCTCCAAATAGGGTAAAGCTGGGTCTGTCCTGTGTTTTTCACAAATGTTTTGCTGACATATGTCTAGCCTAGTGTGATTATGCCATGTTTCACTGAATTAATCAGGTAGAATGCCATGAATCATAATAAGAATTGACAGCCTACTCTGTTGTCTTTGTACAGGCTTCAAAATTCAGCAATAAGCACCACTTGGAAGCCGTGGGTTGAAATCACATGCAGATTTTGGACAGTCGTGAACATGCACAATTGAACATACAGAACGATTTTTCAGAATGAATCTGAACAGTGAATCAATTCTTCCCATTTTCCCAACACTGAACAGAGTTATAGACAATCATGATGTGAATGTCTTTCTCTAGGCAGGGCAAAACTGAAGCAATACCAGAGAGAAGTCAGAAAAACATTCTGTCTACTTTCTAACTCATGCCTCTTCCAAAGTAATACGAAGGTAGGTCATAGCAGATTCAAAAGTGATATAAGCAAATGTTTGGACACAGTACAAACTTTTGCTTAAGAGTGGGCAGCTTCTTGGATTGTGTGCATTTGTAAATTTCTAAAATGATCTTATTTATTTATTTATATATGAACACTTAAAATAAAACCTTGACAGCTCTAGAATAAGAAATATTTTTCCATTAAATACAACAAAAACTTTCACTGACATCTTCCATTACAAAGACAGGACTGAAATGGATCCCAACTAAAAACAGTCCCACATCTAGACCCCTTCATCATTGTGAAGGTATTAAAGAATTGTAAAAAGAATCATTCCTCAAAGCAGTATCAGATAGACTTGTCTCATTACTACCAGATGTCTAACCTGTTATTTCCTTCAACAACAGGGATTTCATACTTCCCAGAACAATCTACACTAGCGTTTCCGTAAGCTCAGAATTTTTTAACTTCCCTTAAGTTAGATTTATTTTCACTTCCCTTAAGTCAGATTTTTTTTCCAGATCTTTGTCTGAAAACTATTCTTTAATCTCTCTTTGTCATTTTTGTCTTTAGACATCCTTTAAAGCCATGAGGTACCAGTAATTCTCTACCCTTAAACCTTCCTCAAAACATAGCCCTAGCAGAGGTCTTCCCACGCCAGCCTGCATGTTTTAAAGACAGACCTGTTAACAAACAATGAGACAAAACTAACACTCAAATGTAACAAATTAAAGCTAAAGACTGCAGAATTAATGAACTATGCTATTTAATTCTCCCTCTTTTGGTTATTCAGTGTTCGCTTACCTTGCTTGCCTGTAATCTCCAGCATATACAAACACTCCAGGCTGTTGGCTGCACTGGACAAGGACCTGATTTTCTTCTCTGTAAATCCCTTAGTTATTGTTGGCACTTTCCAGTGACAGGAGTTATGAAAAATACATATTTCATTTATATTGTGATGGGCTCCATCTCCCTTCTCTGAAGTGCTGGGGAATGTGAGTTGAAGATGCAGAGAAGAAGCCTAGATAGCTGGGCTGGAGGTGAGGTTGCCTGAGCTGTGCTTTGGAGATTTCTGACTGCACTCAGGGTGGGTGGTTTTTTCTTTTAAATATCCCAACAGTTCCACATTTTAGAGACACAAACACACTTTTACCCTTGTCATGTTTACAATAGAAACCCTGAAGTATGACAGTCAAATCACAGCGGAAAATGAAAACACCATGTCCATTGCTGCCTGGAACCATTTGCAAAAACCCGTTGACGACCTACCTGCAACATAATATGATGACTCTGAGAGACCTACCCTGGAAAGGCTGTCAACAAGAAATATATAAAAGCAAGGAAGATGTCTCTGTCGAGTAGATTTACTATATTTAATAAAGCAAATAGGCAACTTATGCTTTTAAATTTGTTGATCCATGCAATTAAGATTTGTTTGTATGGCTTATTGCTAGTCTGAGATAAGCAATATTCATCGATAAGGCAGGAAGAACTGCATAGCAACAAAATGTTTTGTTAATAATATATTACTGGCAATACAATTACATGCATTGTTTTAGTACTTGATTAAATAAGTGAACAATTATAACCATTTTGATCTGGCAAATTTTCTTGGTCACCAGCATCCCTTCAAAGGAACTCTGGCTGATAAAGTGGCAATAAAGCGCTGCTGTTCAGGCATATCAGATTGCACTTGATTATTTAAAAAAAATATTTGCAGTTGAGGTTTGACATACAGTAAAATGAAGTTACAAAGGAGACCGTTTTTTTGTTTGTTAGCAGCAGCTGCAGTTAGAGCACTTCAGAACGGCTCATTTTTCTCCACCCAACTCTCTGAATATAGAGTATTTGAACCAACTCATTTAAAACCTTTGAGGTTTTTCCATGGAGAGAGAGGGCAAGGAATGATGTGAAATGCAAAGTAGATCTGGGACCACCAAGGTTCAGAAAAACAAACTGTTTTAAGAAAGTGTCCAATTAATAAAAATATTATGCTTTTTGGGCCTTGGTCATCTTCCTGCACTCTTTTGGAAAACAATAGTTTCTCCACCAACCTATACTGAACTACAGTGTATCTTGTAAGTGACAAAGCACATTTCCTCTGGTTAATCTGAAAATGCAGATTAAAGTTGTCAGTGTTTAGTTTTTATGTGGTATGTATTTTCCATCCATTTGTGACAAAAATACAGATGGCTGGCTAGACAAAGATTAGCAATTTGATTTAATGCCAGGGCAATAGTAATGCAATTAAACACACACTTCTGCAAATAAACACATGCAGTTTTTCAGTTTCTCTTTCTTAAGATTCATTCTGTGCTCAGATCAACTTTTTTCTATGATGAGTGACCATGGACTGGAAGATGGCATTACTCTGGGGATCAGTGAAGGATTGTGAAAACTTTCTGGTCCAGGTCACAGATTTATGCGTGGAACACTGCAACACCGATGAAAATCTATTGCTATCTAATGAGCACACAGCAGCTAAATGAAACACGTGTGTCAGTCCAAGTGTCCACATCACAAAAACCACAACTACCACACATTTGCTGGCAATCCTCTCTGTGTCAAAATCCCCAAACAGGCACGGAAATTTAGCTGTTTTTACTCCTCAGAGATAGCCCAACCTTTCAGGTTTGAGGGCTATTAACAACATAATATGGAAAAGTTACTGACTCATGTAGTCAGTTTATGCATACATAGACATCAGCAGAGCCGAGTGAATACTGCAAGGAGTATTTGTGCAGAGCCCTTTACATTCTGAATACCTCTTTATTCATACACCTATGCAGACACTTTTGAGGGTTTTGCCTGTTTGTTTCTCTTCTGGGTAGGACAGAGGGGTCAAAATGGCTAAGCATCATAAAATAAAACTGCGAAACGTGTGGTGAGCCTCCTCTCACTGAGCAGCAGTAATGAATTTGAACTCTCATGCAGAGATTGATGAAATGTATCAGGCCTAACTTCAGCCATTTCAGAGCTGTGCCTAGCTGTAGCCAGGTATCTAGAGTCCTTTTACAGTCAATGAAAAACATGGGTAACTCCAGAAGGGGGTTCATCCAGCCTACCTTACACAATTATCTTAGGGGGCTTCTTTCCCTTCACTCACTGTAGAGAAAGTGTTGAGGATGAGCTTAGACTAGACACTTAACTTCTAGGTGGCTAAATGTAGATGTGATGAATCCTATCCACCCAGATAAATGTACTCAAACAAGAGCATTACACTTACTATCCTTCTGATTAAAAAAGTTGATGTAACCCAAACCTAAACCTGTAATCTGGAGTCAAGGTGATCAGTTTGGTAGTTTGACAAAGAGATGGTGTTAGACAGTCAATAAGGACAATTAATAAATATGGCTATCAAATAAATAGGACTCCCTGTTCTGTCAGGAGTGAGAGCATGTTTGTCATTTGGTAGTTCATAACCACATACACACACAAAACGATGCCTTCTTTATCTAAATCAATAATTACACCAGACAACCCCACTCTCTGAGAAGTATAATGCATAGGATCATCAGGATATGATCCATTGTCTTCTTAAAAAAATACATTGTTTTAGAACTGAGATTTTACTTGTCTCTGTCATTTTCTGTAACACTACTTTGTAATCCTGAGATGCTATAAGAGAGGGAGCTACTGGGAGGATGAAGGTGTAGTCCAGGAACCAAAAGGTCCTGCTACACCTTGTGCTGTTACTCATACAAAGTGTTTTACCAACCCTTCCTTCTCTTTTTGGCACCAATATCAGGGACAGGTTTTGTAGCTTCATCACGAAACAACAAAATTTTTATTTAGCTGTGGAGAATATAATGTGACTTTTCAGTGCCTAGCTCTGAAAAGCTTCTTTTTAAGATATCAGTGGGGTAAATGTAGAAGTCACTTGGAACAAGCATGTGCACCTCCCTGTTCAAATTGCTGAAGAGGAGCTCCAGGTAAAGTATGGAATAATATCTTCTCTCCTATTTCTCTACCCAGAATAAAGAGTAGAAGGACAGAAATCTTTTCAATTGTACACAACATAAACTTGTATCCCATTATCTCCTAAGAGTAGAGTTGTACAGTTCCAAGAGTGAATGAATCCTATACAACCTTTAAATGGAATTCTATTTCAACATACTACCACACCTTAAAGCTCTTATTTGTACTTCCTCCAGCTTTTTATTCTAAACAAAATACTCTACCATTCCAGTTTTCATTTGGCTTCTTATACTTCACTGCTCGATGCTATCTACAACAAACTAATGCTATTTAACATTTTGAGATTTTTCTTAATTTTTTTCCCGTTATTTCTCAGTTCTTGATGTTCTCAGCATGTCTTTTAGAAGTGCTGAATTGTCTCTTAGAAGTGTTAGGGGGCCCTAATGAGAGGTAGGAATCCAAGCTGAAGATATTCCTTGAAGAAGACAAAATAACGTTTGTAGCCATTTCATGTATGGGCTAATGGAGGTCATTAAAAAAAGAGGGTTGAAGCTAATGAAGGGTGTGGATCTAGATCAGAGGAAAGAAGGACTTCTTTGTGTCTGTTGGAAGGTGCAACCAATCCAAGTGGCAGGCACAGAACTGGGATTTCTCAGCATGAATCCAATACAAATCGTTAGGAGACAGAGTTTATTTCAGTCTCTTTTTAAAGAGCCAGGAGATGTTGGACAAGACAGCAGGAGTCTTATGGGAGACCTGAAACTGAGTCCTGAGCTCACTTCCTTACTACTGGGCAAGAGAATGAGAAAATACGGTAGGTGCTGCAAGCTCAGTTCTTTTCTGTGGCCCTGGCATGTACTGGAGAAACATGCAACCTACTCTGACTGAGCAAGGTGCGGATTACCAGGTGGAAAAGAAAAAGGCTCTGGAAGGTCCTGTCTCCAAAGAGTGTATATTTTAAGTAACAATAAATTAACATATGCTGCATTTTATTTGATTACTTGCCATGCTTTCCCTTAATACTAATCATACAAGGCATAATCCCCTGTCAGCACTGGAATGGTATGTATTACATGAATTACTAACAACTGTATACATCCTAGATCACCTTTATGTTGCACTGATTTAGTACCTTCCCATTCCTGCATGAGTGAATCAGCGAGCCCATAAAACTATAGTAAAATGCAACAGAATCCTAGAGAACTGCTTAAAATCTGACATTCAGTATACAGCCAATTGCTCTCACAACAGTTTATTTTTAAGTAGAAGGCAAGTGCAATTTGGTCCATTAAAATGTCACCTTACCAATAAATGCTGTCTTGGCATCCTCAAAAGACTATTCTTTCCTCAGAATGAATAGATTCTCCATTTGTATCATGTCAGTGTAATCATCCCAAATAAGAAAAAAAGCAGAACTAATCAAGGTACATAAAGTTACATGGGGAGGGGAAAAAGGGAGAAGGAGGAAGCAGAGGAAAGATCAGATTTTTCAGGAGAAAGTTCTTTGAAGTCTGCATTCAAGATGAGGGGGCCATTGACAGACGTGTAATTACAGACAGAAAACTGATAGATATGTGATTATAGACAGATGGCTAGCTCGGCAGGAGTTTCTGACAGCTGGGCTCCAGCACTTCTTCTCATAAGTCTTTATGACCTGATCTTTCTTCAGCACATAAATATTCATGTACTTACATTTTTATGTATGATTTAGGTGTAAAACCGGTAATGGTTCTGCAAGGTGCAGAACAGCCTTGCCTTTAAAATTAACAATGAAAACTTATGCCAGATGGTTAAATTTAAGCAGTCCTGCTGAGTTTATTTGTTTTCATGAATATTTCTATTGGATTCACTGGTCTGTGTCTCAACCATTGTGGGTAGGTTTTATTTAACCTGATTTTGGCTATCTAAAGTGAGGTGTCTATTTTAAGAGAGCCTTTGAAGCACACTTTGACTGCCTGGAGAAGAGCAACAACCTTCAGAAGGAAATTCCTTTTACCTCAGTAGGATGTCTCAAGCATGTGGGAACAATCATGCCTGATAAGAATTTTGGATAAAATTTTAGTTTGGTTAATATTAAATAAAATTAACATTTCCCTAAATAGCATGCTCTNGCATGCTCTGGGACATTAAAAAAAAAAAAAAAACAAAACACAAAACAAATACTTTTCTTGTTTCCAACAAACTTCTCCAAAGCAAATATGGTACAATGGCTATATCCAACAGAGGCTCTTAGAGCTCTTCCGTGTTCTTCAGTTTGGGTGCATGACATAATTGCGCACAAAATCTGTATCAGGACAAGGCATAGACAGGCACCAGCCTTTCCTTTCTAGGAAAAGGACACCAACATGTGGGTAGGAGGGAAGTAACAGTTTGGTCTGATCAGGTTCCTAAACCACATAATCCATGGTGACAGATTCAGGGGCAAGCTAAAACAATTCCATGAGAGTGAAGTCAGCTGTTCCCTTTCCCTCAGACTTTATTTCTTGATCCTCTCTTTTCATTCTTTCACTCTTCATAACAACTTCCTCAGCACAGGCAGGGAGATGGACTTTGATTCATTCTTTAAGAACTGAAAAAGCCAAGGTGCCCTAGACAGAGATGTACCAGACAGAGACTTCTCTCATTGTTATTTCAGCTTTTCGCAAGTAGAGCAAACATCACATTTTTCATCTCAGTAGCCTGAGAGCTTGACAGCTGTAAATGAGTTAGTTTGTAGATAAGGCTATGAGGTCTTTGGGTCTTGTTACTATTTCAGTTGTCTGATGTTTTAGCTTAAAAACACTGCTTCTGAATTTCCCTTCTGTCTCACCAGTTCTAAATTATTCTTCCTGAAAATGTTTTGTCATAAGGTAACTTCATATTTGTTAAAGAAACACAAAGCTAAAGCACCAAACATTTCAAGTCAAACATCTGTAGCTGGTCTAGTTTTGGACCTCTTCTCACATGCATTTAACAATTAGTCCATTGTGTTCGGCTCCCAGTCAAGTTGTGCAGTGTTACATCATGCTGTGGTTTCTATATGGAGCTCAATAGCAAATTTACCAGTGTGAATTTTGAAGCAGCAGCCACTTTTGCAGAGCTGTCAAAACCACACACAGCCAACAAATAGTTTCATACCTTCAATTAAAATGCATCTCATCTTCTCTGCACTCATTAAATGCTAGATCTCCTTCAGCACTTGTCTTGCAAGCTCTGCTGAATGTAGTTATTATGTTTTTAGGAAAGACACATTGTCCACACAGAACTAAGTCAGGGATATCTTACACCACTGGATCTCTGCAGTTTGAACATGGTCTCACTTTTGAATTGAAGAGGTGGCTAGCCATACACGACCGGCATTATTCGCTTTCTTTTAATTATGAAAAGCTATCTTTGTTGCCACTGGTTTTGAAGACCTGACATTAAACTAAATGTATCATACGATAAGGCCCAGAAAGACCAATACAACGTCAATCTTCCTAATTGCTAGTTGTATACAAACTTTTTTAGTACTATCACAGAGGTCTAGAGCAAAACCCGTGTAATAAAACAAACGCACTGGCATTATTTCAACTTTCCTGAGCAACGCAGCAACCATTCCAACTCCTGAGATGCAAAGTTGCACACTGATATTTTAGACCTGCAAAACTGTTACTCTAGTGGAGACAGTGAAGTCTTCTCTTGCAAGAATCTGTAGTTGTAATTCACACGGTCTCCTGAAAGCATCCAAAAAGACTCTTTCACTCTTGTATACTACTTTCTCCATTTAGGCTCATTGATGACGACCCTCTGAAATGGTACTATATGTTACCTGCCACAGGATAGGCTCTGAATGCAGTCCATGGAAATCTTTACTCACCAGTCAGGTAAACGTGTGTCTCTTGGATTAAAGCAAGGGTGAGGAACCTGTGGTCTAGTCTCCAATGTTGCTTTATATGGCTCCCAATTATGCAATTCCTTATTGCTGAATAACCTCACACTGTACAGTATAGATATGCAATTTGCCAAGTGTGTCTAAAAGGTCTCAGAAAAGACAAGAGTTCCTCATCCATGCGTTAACCAAAAGCAGCTATCGTCCTATCATGCCAGATGTGTTTCAGTAGGGACGAAGATAAAAGACTGTGCAAAAGAACAGTGGTATTTAAAATTAGCAAAGGGCGATTAAAAGAAGTTCGTAATTGTATGCAAACAGCTTTATGTGAGAAGGCCTGTTGGAAAGAGAAGGTTCCTTGTGTGCAATTCCTATCTTTATATATGGAACTGGTTTTGTTGATTCTGTTTAACTGCTCTCATTGTGGCATTCTAACAGAGCAAATTATGATTGAGCCTGGCTGGTAATTTGTCTGATGCAATGTAGTTCTAGTTTTAAGGAGAGCTGCTTTCTCAGAAGAATGTAATGATCTTAGAACTCTGCAGTACTGATTGTGTTTGTTGAAAAAAAGTCCACTTTTGTCAGCTATTTAACGGGTATTTCTTTTGAAACAGCAACAAAAGGCTATCAGAAAATAACTGCACCAACTTCATAAACCTCTCCGAAGACTTTTTTTTGAAAAACAAGTTGGGTTTTGTTTTTCTCTATCCAGGGGCAGTTTCAGGCTTCTTGTCTGATGTATTACATCAAAGCTGCAAGTACAAGTGCAGTGTCCATTTGCAGCTGCTTAATTCTAAGGCTGGTTCTGCTCTAGTCCTGGTGCTCCTTGCAGCAGTCCTCCCTGAGCCTGACTGCCAATTCAAGAATGGCTGGGAAATTGTACTGCAGGAGATCCAACTGACATCTGGCTCATTTTTTTCTAAATCATTACGAATTTTAGTAGAAAAAAAAAAACCCTGTTCATCCAAGGATAATTTAAGGACTCCTTCTGAGTTGCCTAAAGACTTTTTAAAGGTATTGCTAGCTTCTATGAAGTTATATCCTAGGAACCCTTCACATAAACATAAAGGAACACATATGAAAGGCACTGATTGTCTGCTTTCATTTTCTAACCATTTGAAAGCACTAAACTACTATAAAATTAGCATAAGATCATTTTAAAATCACCCTACGTACAGTGGACCTGCCATATCCAATACTGCTGGTCGATCTTTCTCCAGTGTAACCTTCCCCATGTAACAGTGCAGAATTTGTAAAGAGGTATGAAAGGACATTTGCTTTCAGCTTACTCAGGATAATACAAATCAGCCAGGCACAGACCTAGTACAAAATGGAATCAGTTCCATAAAATAGAAAGAGAGAGTTCACCTCTGTAAGAAACACTTACCTCATGATACCTTTTGCGTTAACAGATCCTGTTATTTTTATTGCAATCACCTGAAAACAACTTAGTTTAGTAAATATTTATAATTTTTGAGAAACCAGATACCTTAAACTGCTTCAAGCTGAGCTGAAACCCATACCTTTAAGTACTGGAGACTGCTAAAATGTCTAGTACAACCAATTAATTTGTAACCAGCCAGTGCTGTGGGAAACATTTGTTCTATATTCTTAAGTGTTGTTAGCCCATGTTCACCTTTTAAATTAACATTCACTCTTTTATATCAAAGCTGTAAGTGTATTGCTAATTTCCTGTAGTAAATAATTTCATGCATATGTAAAAGATGGCTATATAAAATAAGATGATGAGGAAGTGATATTTTTGGCATGTTCCTCTATAGGTACTAAAGGGTTCAGTGTTACCCCTTTGCAGATACACATGAATATGCTTGTTATATAGAAGTCAAATTCTATGAAAGAAGTTCTTGTGAGAAACTAGTCACCATAAGATGCCATATCCACTGTAAAATGTAGAAGACAAACTTCAAGCTGACTCATTCAAATGCCTCTTCAGGATCAAGAAACAACAGTTATGGATTATGCCTTTTTTTTTTACATTTCTTTCACAGTATTACAGAACAATCTACAATCAATTAATTCTGCTTGGTTGAGATGAATAAAACTCCTGGGGACCATTTCAAAACTGAGAGATTATCTGCCAATAGGTCAGAGTCTGCATTTACTAATGACACTGGATATTTGCTTAAGCAAATACCTCTCACGTATCTCCAGTATTTAGAATTATTTTAAGAAGTTTTTTCTTATTTTAGCTTGTAAATATGCATCATCCAAAACTGACTAGCTTATTTAAGAACAGCCATTAGCACCAATTTGTAAACCTAATAAGAAAACTTCTGAGATCCCATATACTATGAAATTTTCCTGATTTTCTTGGATTTAATTTCATCCCTTATTTTTTCTGCTATGTTCTCATGCAAAATGTATTTTTATCTCCTTTTAGACATGGAGACATTATTAAATTAAAATAAACAAACTCTAATCTTCTGCACTTTAACATTATTCTTCTGTAGACTCCACAGAAAATGTCTAAATATTCATTTGTTTTCTTATCTGTGATCAAACTCAGTCTTATTAGGGGTGCATCTGTATCTCAGTAACTCATGAAGTTTTCCTTTTTGACAAAATCTGAAAAGAGTCCGATTCTGCTAACAAAATTTCAATATTTTGGCTTTGGTTGTACAGTTTGTACAGACTTAGATGTAGATGTTTCAGTCTATTCTTTTTTTCTACTAATTTACACTGTCGGTAGAAAAATCAATTACTCAATTTAAAGCAGAGTTTTCACTATCTGAACCAAGCCCCTGATGGCTTTCTTTTATCCTATGTGAGCAGTATAAATAACAGGGGAAATACAAAGAGGTAAGATTCAGATACCCAAGTCCCTATTTTAAAAGAAGACAATGCTGTTTTTCTGTTTGGGGCAGGTAAGACAAAATATCCTTTATGTATCTACAAGCTGAGATCAAATGTCTTCATTGCTTGTGCAAATTCTCACACCCCATACTTCAGGCTCTCACCTCTCACAGTTGTTATTAAGATAAGGATTTCAGTCTTAGTGTGCAATTTAGATAAGAAGCTCGCTCCTCTCCACATGTATTTTTTGTTGGCTACATGGCTGGTGCTGGACTCAACATGTTTCTCACTGTAATGGAATGGAAGAATTGGGGCAAGTATGACGGGGGTTGCCACTTACACAGAGTAAAATGGGAATCAGGAAAGTTTGGGCAGGTGGAGAGGGGATGACCAGAAGTTTTACACGTTATTTCTATTAATAGCACAGTTTTAGGAAAAGATATAGCCCATCTGGAGCCACTGGAAGATGAAAAATAAAATTAAAACAAGGGTAAAACTAACCAGACAATTCACTATTTTTTTAAAGCAAGGCTGAAAAAGACAACAACCACAAAACAGCCTCACCTCAGCCCAGTATATCTTAATTGACCAGGACATTGTCTCCTCCCCAGGTGCAGTGGAATTTAATCCTATGCATTATTCAGCAAGAAGGATAGGATTTTCTTTGGAGGAGCACTTATGGGTCATAGAACTTTTTTCTGAGAGATCTTCACATCGTAAAAAGAGACTAAAGAAAGGGTTGAGGACTGCTAAAACTGGAAGTTTTGTCTTTCCTTTATTGTATCTGTAGTCTCTCATTCCCTGTGAGGCGGGAGAATGGCATCTCAGACTGTAGCCTACATCCTCAGCAGTCACCATCTGCTAGTAGACATAACAACCCCCTGTCTGTCTTGTTCTTCTGATAATTAGCATGGTTGATAATGATAAGAAGGGAGATGTACTACAAATCAGAGACATAGAATAGATTCTGATCAATGCTGATTTACACCAGCAGAGGACTTGGCCCAGTGCTCCTTACCTAGGGAGATACCAGGAGATACTTGCCTCCCTGCGGAAAACAAAATAACTTAGTTCTCTGAATATTCTACTAATATGGAATTAGGATTAATTCAGGATGATGTAGCTGGATGAGATAACCAAATTCCTAAAATGGATCAACCTAACCCAGCTGTCTCATTTAAGTATGATATAAAGCTAATGAATAATTAAAATGGCATTTTAAAAAACTTAAACCAAAAAATAGCAAGAAATTCTGAAGATTTGAATTGACTTAATGAGCATGCATAATCTTTTTTAGGAAACTGGTTGAATTTGCTGATCTGAAGCCATCTGAATGAGCACTGAGTTTAGAGTTCATCTCTGCCATAACTCTAACTTGAGTTCTCATTCCCTGTAACTATAGTGGCGGAGTGTACTTAGACAACATAATGTCACCCATTTAAGGAGCTTGCGAGTCAGACTGGAGGAAATACACCTCATATCTCCCACTAAAAAGAGCTGAATAGTTAAAAACTATTAAATAACACTGTAGTCTCTTCTAAACAGACAGAAATTTACCCTGGCCATCATAGATATTACCAGTTGTTTGAGCATTGTAGCTTTTTCTTTGATCTGGTTTTAGAAAAGAAAATAGCCGATTTAATTCTTCAGATACTTCTCAACATATATGACTTACTGTGTAAATTCTGAAGAGAGTGAGAAAGAGGTGGTCAATGTAACCTTGAAACACAGCATTTGAAAAAAAATACTTAAAAACAAAGCACCTGTGTTTTCTGGCTGGACAACAGTTTATCAGCCAAAATAGCTGTTTTAACAATTGTGGCTGTAGTGAGTTAGCTCCCCATAATTCATTTCATAATTGGGAAAAAATGTAGCATTTTCTGACATCATCTCAGTGCAGTTTTGGACACATTGTACTGCAGGGAATCCAACAATAACCACTTAATTTTCCTGTCCATGATTTAAGAATAATCCAGTCACCGGAACTGCATATGGTGGCAATACAGGTTCATTTGGTCTTTCTGGTTCAAAATCTAGATGTAAATAATAAATGTGCATTTGAGTAGAAATTGAATTGTATCTATGAACTTGCATTCTTTCTCTTTCCCTGCTATTAAAAACAAAGAACCAGACCCAGAGTTTCAGAGGCAAGAATCTGAAAACTAGATGTCGGACTCTGTGGGAGAGGAGAAAGGTATCATCTCTCTGTTCTGTGGTTTGGAGTTACATTTAAATGTTATCACTCAGTGTTTTTTTCTCTCCAGTCCCTATCTCAGTGGTAACTGACTCGTGTCCCATTACTTGTTTATTATAATTTTAAACCACAGGCCCAAACACACAACTGGGCTCAGAATTCCTCTGTGTCACATGAGTAAAATCTGTGAACTTCAGCTGGCAGATCGCCCTCCACAGCTGAACGGGTCATTGCAGAAGGAACTGTTTTTAGAGAGGAAGCAATCTTCCCACCAGCAATTGACTGCAATTTTAAGACAATAATTACTCCAAAGGCGGCAGCAAAATCCTGATCCTGAACTTGGACATCCTGACGAAATCCTGAATATGACACCCTTAAGTCACTCTGAATGTATAGATTGAAAAATATAATTTGACTTTTTCTTCTACAGGAAAACAGGGACCTGTTCTGAGAGCACTCTGGTGCTTTTTATCACGTAAGAACTTTCTGCTGGGACACTAGCAGGTGGCAGTCAGCCTGCCATTTCTGGCTTATTTTGCTTTACCTAATCTGATTTAAAACAGATTAGAGAAAGTGATGCAGATGGACACATGTCTAGGAAGGGAACACAGAGGATGCAGCAAATGCAAAGGGGGCAGGAATGGTGCCTGTTCAATTGCACCTGGCTGCCTGACTCCAGGGTGAGTGTCATTATCAGGGAACACAACCAAGTCCTATTTTTAACTTAAGTGAAAAAAGCAATTGTCCTCTAGTTTATAATGAAAACCAACATAATAACAACTCCTACCTGGGAGAGAATGTTGAAGATTCTGCAAGATCAGCTTGTAGAGAATGGCCCAAGAATTACAAATCTAAACAAAAACTCAGCTCTCTATTGACATAAATCTTTCCAGAGTCCTTCACTGTCCCTCTGTCTAGCATCATTTACAATCGAGTGGGAACGGGATACGGAGACAGGAATGAAAAGGAAGAGAAGTGAAATGGACACGGAAAGCAGAAGATAAAAGTAGAGAGCAGCAGAAAGAGATGGAGAAAACAACCGCAAAATTCTGCTAAAAAGATCTTGAAAATTGCATGTCACATCCAATTCTTCAAACATAACCCATGACAGAGCAGCAATGTAAACTTTCTCATGATCCAGTCTTCAGTTTCTTCACATATTGCATAAAAGGGAACATTCACAAAGGGATTATAAAGACTAACAAATGATTAATGACTATTATATATATGCTACAGACCTGAATGGTATGTGTTACACCTGGCTTTAGGTACAGCAGTGGAAGTGTTATAAATGGTTAGAAGCCATCCTATAAACCTCAAATCCTTTATTAAGAGCTTACTTGATTTTGCAATTCAGCTTTAATGTAAAAAGGATGAGTTAAAAATTGTCAAAGATGAAAAGTTTCATCATCTCTGTAACCAACTAGTTGCAGTTGAAAAGTCATATTTCTGAGGGATTGTTTTAACTTTTACTGACATGTCAGGAGTATGGGATCTAGCTGGTATTTAATGGGAATAGAACTACAGCAAGATTTCTCAGCACTGTAGGTAAAATCAATAACATCACCTACCGCTGAAGCATTCTGACACTTTATAAGACTACTACTAGTTGTCTATAATTTTCTTAAAATACAATTTCTGGAATTAAATTATGCATATCCTCTGCCTCCGTCTGGTTAGTTTATGTTGCAGTAGAAACATTTCAGATGTTTCCAAGAAATAGATCATGAACAGTACATTATCCTTACATTATAAATTCTTAAAAGTGCTTTTGTGAACAGGTCTAAGTGCCATATTTTGCACCAGGGATGTGTGAGGGACATGAGTTTTTGGAGTCTAGAAAAAACTTACCAAATAAACCAATCTGTAAGAATCTGAACAATTGTTTTGCCTGTTTAAGTTTTGAAATAATCTGTCTCACCTGATTATGCTTACAATCATGCCTATGATAATGATCATCAGAATCTTCTGCCTTTATGCTAATTAGACCATGGTTGAAGACATTATCCCAAGACGAGCTTTCACTGCTGTAGCTAGGCACCAAAGCAAGCAGCCTCCTAATGTTCTGCCCATACAGTCCAGAGAACATGCTGGATGAAGTGACCACTGAGGAGAAATGTGGGTTGTGGCAGTAGCCTATGAAGGAAATGGTGAGACTGAAACTGGGAGTGAGGAATCTTAGAAACAATGAAAAATTGGGACCAGCTGAACAGTATGGGCCTGACAGCTGGGACTCACACCAGGAATTAAGGGGAAAGAAGATGGGTTAATGAATAGAGTGAGGAGAAACAAGCTAGTTACTGGAACAAGTAACACCAGACAGAATTAGGCAGAGTTTAGGTAAATAGGGATGCTAGTGTGTTCACGCTTCCCTCCAACATCTGGAGCTCAGCTGAACATCTCTCTCCTGTTTATAAACATCAGTGGAGCTTAGTGGAAAAAGGCACGTATCATCCCATATTGTGTCTGCTCCACATGGTGGATGGCAATTTGTTCCTTTCATCAATTTTTCTGTTTTTTTTTTCAGTGCCAAAGTCAGTTGTCTGCTTGGAAAAGGTTCACTCCTATCTAAGGTGATGGTGATTTGTAGACGACCAGTGAGATTTTCTGTATGGGAGAAGTGGTACAAGGTTATGCAGATCTGAGTGATGTTTGTTTTTTAAATAATTTGGGTTTAAATCCAACTGCACAGCACCAAAAAGCCAAAGACACAGTACTTCTGAAACAGTACAAAGTATTGGCTATTGTCGGTGGTGACCGTGAACACAAATGACCCGAAGATCATCCACAGAAGTAGGATGGACATGCTTAACGTCTCAGTGGTTGAGCTGTGAAAGGCTGTTTAAAATACTGATATGTGTGATCAGTTTTTGTTCACATACTTCTTCATCCTCTATAACAGTGCTGACATTTGAAGTAAAAAGTGTGACAATAGATTGTATCATGGCTTCTGTGGTTAAACTCACTGTTTGACTATGTGCTTCAAATTCAGTTTATTGTAATACAGAACAGTGCTGCTTAAAAATGGCCTGGAAAAGGTGCAACTCACATGCAGCATAAGTAGACTGAGAAATCTGTATCAGAGTACCAAGTTCAAGGTGCTGCTAAACTGAATGTTCTCTAAACATGGTGCTGCATATGTACTGAGTTTCTACTGCTAAATGCTGTTCTAGGAGATTCTTGAGCTAACGGGCACCTTGGCTGAATGGTTGTTCAAAAACAAATTAAAATGCTGTATTTTTCAGAAACTGACTGACATAGAAGAAACTCATGTAGTTCAGTCTGTATTTGAAACCATGTGACCCTACCTGGAAAAGTCAACTGCAACTCTTGACAGTTTTATCAGAAAATCTGCTGACTGCATATTGAAAAACAAAGTTCTTGTGAATGAATGCAAACAAACAAAAAATAATCACAGCACAATGCTAATGTGTACAACCTCACAGCAACCACAAAAGACGCATATTCACTTTCAGATCAATATTCATATAAGAAAAAAATAGGGAGAATTTTCATTTATTTGGCTATGACTAGAAGAATGATGTCCACAGAACTTTAGGGAAATGTGTTTCACTATAGTCAGTTAAAGGATGATTCCTTAAATTCAACTGCTAACTCTTATGGCATAGGATTTTTAGACACAGTTTTCTCAACTTCCCTTTGCATTGTCAAATCAAACAATTAACATTGTTGGAGAGAGCTGACTACAGCCATATTTCTCACCTTCTTTCCTAAAGTGCAAGGAAAGATGAAGAAACTTTTTTTTTTTTTTAAACAGTGTAATTAATTTTATGTTAAAAAAATCAAGTTTTAAAAACTAACATTATATCTCGTAGACAAAATATTGATTCTATGACAGTAAATGAAAATTATCTAGGGGGTATGGACAAAGACAGAAAATGTGCACATTTTTGAATACAATCATATACAAAAATAATCAAATTTGCTGCTATAAATGTTGACAGTTGGCAACAAATAACATAGGGAGTAAGTAAGTTAGTAATATACACGTCTCAAAGAAATGTTGGTATAATAGTTTAGTACAACTTCACTGTGACAGTGTAATGATTTTTAAAGTCATGTTATTTATAGAAGTCAACAGAATTAACTGGCATAAAACCCACAAAATCTTTACACTGTCCCTATATTTGAAAGGAAGAAATATTAATGGTGACTTCAATTATTTGTTATTTCAGAGAAATAGCTGCCTCTTGATGCTTTTGAACATGTCTAAGACAAATCCAAGACCTTTAACAGAAATTGTTATGGTGTCTAACTTTTGTTCCAGGCAGGCTAGGACTACAGACACAGAGCCAACTCTGTATCTGGCCTAATTCCACTCACAAAATTTGGCCAAAGATAAATTTGTCACATTGATTTCAAGCAAAGTTTGGATCCTGTGTGGTGCTCGGGGCTCTTCCAGAACAAATTGTAATACAGGAAGTCTGTAAAACCACATTTGGAACTGAAGGCTTTGAATTACTATTCTTTCTATGACTTCCATATAAATGACCGAGCTTGCATTTTTCTAGGGTTACTACGGTTGAGTATTTTTCTATTTATTATAACTATTTACAAAAACAAATCATCATTTGTTTTCATGGATACTATACAAACACCAGAAAGTTGCCCTATTGTAAAGACTGCCTGGGAAGATTGAAGGAGAAAAAAAAAAAAGTAGCATTGCCATATAGCAACTGAATACATTTTGACAATGTCAATTTTGAGAATGTTTTTCTAAAACAAAAAGCAAAGAGACTTCTAAACTGTCTCTCAAGTTTGTTATTTTCAACCATTTAGTTTATCATTAAGATATTATTAGATATAGAAATTGTTCTGAAAACAGGTCTTGCAGAGTTGCAGTGCAGAAAACGAAGGCCCTGTGACCCAGCTGAGGAACAAAGTTCATGAAGATTAGGCATAGGAAACACCAGGGAGGAAAGCATGGAAAACAGATTTGAGAGAGGCAGATAAATGGAAAACAAAGGCTGGCATATTTGATGCACCATATGGAGTGACGGGGTGACACAAAAAGAGACAAAATAGTCCAAATACTATGGACTTGGTAGGTAAGGCCAACAAGTTCGTTTGCAGCAGTTATTTCAGAGATTCAGCTTGGAAGGATGATAAATATTTATGAGGAAGCTTTTAAATTGCCGTGGTGAAAGACCATGGTCAATCTGTTAAATGAATCACTGTTTGGTGTCAGCATTGAACACAAGATACTCTGATCAGTGTATATTTTATACCAGATGGTATAAACTGTTCTCTCATTGGAGTAAGGAAGATGTGATCTCTATACAATTACAAGTTCTCAGTATTTCATTACATCTTCTGAGAATTTGATATTTCTCACACATAACTAAGATCCTAGCAATGTCCATAATTGTGCAAAAGCCCTTTATTTCTTGTTGCATAAATGTTTCTGCAATGACAAAATGAAAATCTTTCAACCCAGTCCACAGAAGGTACAAGCTGTGGTAACCCACGTCTGCAGAACTTCAGTTTAAGCTGTTGTGTTTTATGTTTACAGCTCAGATAATGTCTTGTGTAAGGATCTGAATGCTGAGCTGGTTTCTCTAGGAGTAAACTGAAAGGCACAGGTGAGTTGGGTAGAGGCTTTGGTTGTTTGGTGCTGACTGTAAGTAATGCAAGCATAGGTTTTGGCAAATTCCCTGGCTCCGGATGATTTCTGAATGCCCCATCTGAGACAGTGGCTGGTGAGTTAGCCAAACTGCATGAGAACAACTTAGGTATCGGTTTCTCTTTACAGGTACTAGTAAGACAAAAAAGTGTGAGAATCCATGCAGCATGCCTTAGTTCAGAGCAGAAGCAAGGGAGTTTGCATAGTTTGTTCAAGAGCCTTAGTACCAGGCTGCAGCTGGGATAAGCACGTTTCAGCGCACAGCCTTAGCTCTAGATAGCCCATCTCCTTGCAGGAGGTCAATGCTGCAGTTGTAGGATCCTCACTCTTTAAATGCAAGACTTGTTTCTCTACTCCCCAAATACTGGCACGTATTTGGGGTAGTTCTGTGGTAAAGGGGCAAGAGCGCCTACACTTTGAACTCCAAATCTTTCTCCAGCAGCGGGCCATAGGCAGAATGACTATCATTAGGCTAAAAATACAATTAACTTCCCAACTTGGTGAACAGGTATCACTACTGATCACATCTGTGTGGAAGCTCCCCGTACTGATATAGAGACATCTAACAGAAAAACATCAAAAATACATAAAAATAGTAAGGAAAAAGAGTCTTCAGTGGTCAGCAGACTGCAAGATTCTTTTATCAAGGCAAGGGTGATGTCCAAGTGCAGTGTGTGTTATCTTGACCCATTGTCCATTCAGAATACAGATGACGTAACATGGGAAAACATCCAATTCTCACATCCAAGAAGGACCAGAGAACTCAACAGCAGAGAAATAGTGTTCTTCTACTGTGTGCAACTTATTCAAGGCCTGTCAGATCGAGGATATATTTTGTTTTACCGCTGGGTTACAAAACTTTAGTTATTGCTATGAGCACATGGATATGTATTTCTTCAGTCATTTTCCTTTCCAGGGAACACAGACAAACTGATCTTTGGATCTGACAAAAACATGAGTTACCTGTTTTTTCTGAAGCTTCATCTGATGCTTTGAAATCAAACTTGTGCCAGTGAAATAATCTTACTGGCAGGTATTTTAAACTAATATTTCTTCTCCTTCATAGGTTTTTTACCCTATGGCCACATAAAGAGTTGGAGTGGACTGAGCTTCCACAGTAATCCATTTATGCCAGGACTGTATGGCACTGTGTCCTGGCCATTGTGTAAGGCTTCAGCCCTACTTCTAATTGCTCTTGGTACCATTTCTTCAAGCCCCCTTCTTCCTGCTCTTCTGCCAGAGTGGTTCTCATTGAAGCATACAGTTCCTTACTCTAGCTCATGTTTTTTTCATTCACTGTTGATACTGTTTTGGGCTC
Source organism: Ibidorhyncha struthersii (assembly GCA_013398815.1). NCBI lineage: Eukaryota > Metazoa > Chordata > Aves > Charadriiformes > Charadriidae > Ibidorhyncha > Ibidorhyncha struthersii. The sequence goes on along the minus strand of VZSZ01011425.1, from coordinate 855,246 downwards.
TGTCAAGCGCTTTTTTGCACATTTGTGTTCACTGCACCCACTCAGTGCAAGAAGCCATGCCTTCAGAGTTCTGTGAAATTGTTAAACATCTGCCTGAGACAATAAAATGTACTTTCCATCTGCAGCCATACCCTATCTTTTAAGATTGTTCCCAAGATTTTCTGATATGCTTGTTGTTAAGTCTATTGATCTACAGCTTCCTGGTTTATCTTTTCAAGTTTTGGAAGTATGCATTGGTAAAAATACTGTAGTTTCCAGGAACTTGTCCTAATTCCAGTGATTTTTTACATTTTTCATTTCAGAACTTCACCTGTCTCCATGCCAGTTCCCTTTCAGTAATTTTGCTGCTGCTGTAGTCAAAAGTTCAAGTTTTCCTTCATCATTTAATTTAAAATATTTAGATATACATTATTTTTCCTTAATGTTTTTTCTGTCTTTAGTGCCTCTAATCTTCTGGTTTGCACATTTCCTCCCCCTAATATACATAAAACTGCCTCTTCTTAACAGATATTGATCTCCTTCCTATAAATATTGAGCTGGGGATTTGTATTTATACCATCATAAATCATTCCCACTTAAGAGTGATTTTCCTTTTTTCGTACTGACTTTATATAGATTTATATGTATTTTTCTCATCTTTCCATTTCTCCTCTAATCTGGTGATCTGTCTTCTATGAGCATCTCTTAAGTGTTTTCTTTTTTTTCCTTCTTTACGTTTTTCCTTAACTATTTTTCTGCAACTAGAAATTAATTCTCAATATCTATTCTTCCCAAATTCTCTAATGATTTAAAAGTACCCTACCATTTATCTTCATTTGCTCTGATGTGACATGGTGGCTCCTACCACCTCCATGGTGGATTGGAGTCTGCATAATCCACGCCTGTACTGAATCAGTCCCCAGCTATGGATTTTCCGTACATTTACTAGATTCCAAAAAATTTCCTTTACCTTCTCATACTGTTCCAAAATCTGTTTACAAACATCAATATTTTCACTAAATACAGTCTATATAAATCCCAAACAAGTTTTTCAAGCCAAGTGCTCTCCTCTTAGGTCTGATTCTAGCTTAACACATACAGGCTTTGCATTTGTCATTTCACTGATATTAGTGGATTTTCTTCTGACCCACAGTGGTAAAAAGCAAGGCTCAGCTCCTCTGATTCACAGAATGCGACAGACTGCTATGCAGAATGTAACAAACTACTCACAGTTTGTTATGCTTGCCTCATTTCCAACTATTGGGTATAAAGTTGTTTCAGCTCTAGTTGGCTCTTGCGTGGTACATTTAAACTTGTCTTCGGTTTGTTGGACTTCCCCCAAATAACAAACACATTGTATTCAAAAGCAAAAACTAATATCAGAAGTGAAAAGAACAGTTAAAGACATTTCTTTGGCCTGACTCAGATGAGTAATGAGGATACAGATTTCCCCCCAGACAGATTTGTTAGCTTAATGTTACCCTTGTGAATTGTACTTCAGAAATAAATGCATGAACTACTTATATCAGCTGAACAAAACAGTGAGACTGTTTAAGTAAGAAGGAGCATGGTTTTCTAAGCCATGCATCCCTAAAATAGCATCAATTTTGGTTAACTTTGTTCTCAACAAGCTTCTCAGTTTACCATTGTTCTTCCTTGCCCTCAGTTCCCTGAAAGCTCTAACCCTTCTCAAGGTGCTCTCAAGTGTCCAGCCTCAGAAACTGTAAATATATGAATACTACTGAGCACTGATTATCATGCTACATCAATTAATTTTCAGCAGCAGCTGATGCTCTGATCTTGCTCTTTTACAAATGGCCTGCTCAATATTTCAACCTGTTATTAGAAAAACTAAAAATAAAAAAAAAGAGAAAAAAAAAGACAATTCTGTTGTGGCTGGTGCCCATGCAAAGAATGACAGATAACAGGTAAGACATGCCTGGAATATTAACCATACTTTAAAGAAAAAAAAAGAAAAAATACTTGAGCTCACTACCAATCAGCATATTTTACACTTTTATGGTTTTTCTTCTGGGCATCTTGAGACCACATCAACAAGAAAAGCTGGATTATGTCAGCAGAACGCAGCTCAGTGCACAGGTTTACTGTTGTGTTTGAAATGCGATGTTGACAAGCAATATAAGTATTTCTAATGAAAGAAAAAAAGGCAAGTATCACATTCATTTTCAAGAAGGCCAGTCAGCTTCACCTCCGATCCCAGAAAGACTATGAAACAAATCCTCCTGGATGCCGTCTCTGGGCACATGAAAGACAAGAGGGTGACTGGAAACAGACAGCGTAGCTGTAACAGGGGCAAAATAAGTCTGACCAATCTGATTGCTTTTAATGATGAGATGACTCACTTTGTGGACAGAAGGACAGTAGTAGATGATGTTTACTTTGACTCCAGCAAGGCTTTCGGTGTAACCTCCCATAGTCAAATCAGTGAAATATTGCTTGGTTAGGTGGACAAAAGATATTTGGAAAACTGGTTAGATTGCTGGGCTCAAAGCATTGTGATCAAAGTTCAACCAGTGGATGGTTACTAGTGACATCTAGTTGAAGTTGTCCCTGCTCATTGCATGGGAGGTTGCACTAAATGACCTTTAAAGGTGCCTTCCAACGCAAACATATTCTATTCTATTCTATTCTATTCTATTCTATTCTATTCTATTCTATTCTATTCTTCAGGGATTAATCTGACACTGAGGCCAATATTATCTAACGTCTAATAAAGACCTGGGTGTTGGGATGCAATGCACCTGTAGACGCTTCACAGATGACATCATCCTGAGGGGAGTGCAGTGAGATACAGTGAAAGGCAGGTCTGCTATTTAGAGCAGCTGGAGAAATGGACCGACAGGAATCTCATGCCTAAGAAAACAGTCCCACACCTTCGATGGAGTCAGCCACGCAGCAGTACAGTCTGAGTGACAACTGGCTGGAAAGCAGCTCTGCAGAAAGTACTGGCGCCCTGGGAGTCCTAGTGGACAAGCTGAGCATGAGCACTTGGGTTCCTCTTATGGTGAGGAAAGCCAACTGCACGCTGAGCTGTGCAGCAGTGTAGCTGGCAGGTTGAGGGAAGTCATTCTCTTCCGTTCGGCACTTGTTAAACCAGATTTGTAGTACGGTGTGGGGGCTCCCTCGTAAAAGAAAGTCATCAATGTACTACCGTGAATCTAGGAGTGGGCCATGAAGATCGTTGGAGGCTGAAACACATGATTTCAAGGAAAGGCTGAGAGAACTGTTTTATTTTCACATTAAGAATAGAAATCTAAGGGGGATTTTATTGTCATGTTCACCAATCTATCGGGAGGGTTTAGAGAAGATGAAGAACTAGTGACAGGACTAGGAGGCAAAACAAACAAGTTGGAACATGGAAATTCTGATTGGATAGAAGGGGATAAAAAAACCTTAGGAGAGTGGCCAAATACTGGAACGGGTGTCCAGAGAGGCTGTGGAATCTCCATCCTTCAAGATATTCAAAACTCGACTGGAGAAGGCCTAAGCAACTTGATCTAAGTGCTTGAGGGCTGGAGGGCATATAAATCTACAAGGTGAGATCCAGATGTCCCTTCCAACCTAAAGTCCTCTGCGGTTCTCTGATTCTGTCCTCCCAAATCCTGTCTCTGCTTTAGAGCTTTAGAAATGGACAGGCAAAAAAGACTGTTCCTGAGGCTTTTAAAAACCAAACAGACAAAACCCCAGGAAAACCCTAGCCAAAAAGTTAACAACGGAGCTGAAAAAAAAAAGTCTGTTGGGAGAGCCAGGTTACCAGTATTTGTCCTATAAAAACTGTTAAAAAAGACTTTTCTGGCTTTAATGAAAGCCAAATGTTGGAAGTAGTAATTAGAATGTTTACAGTGAAGTGCAGTTTTAGATCAGCATCATACCCATGCCTGACAGGTTTTGATTAATAATGGCAAGCCACAAAACAGGCTGTTCTTTCAGTAACACACTGCAATATCCAAGATATCCACCAGTCATAGTGTGTCTGCTTCCCCATCTACCCTCCTGACCTTACAGGGTGGTGAATGCCTAGCAGTATAGGACCTATCCAAAGAGAAGACTTTGTTGTCCTAAGCAGTCTCTGGTTGAGCAGGGCGAATATTAAATTTTGATCAGGTTGTGTGGGGCTTTTTAAGATAACTTTTGGATATCTCCAATGATGAAGATTTCACAGCCACTCTGGGCAACAGGCTCCAGTGCTTCATAGCCCTCAACAGTTTTGTCTTCAGAAATGCAGTCTGTTCGTGGTATTTTTAGCTCTGTCTATACTAACAATCAAAGCAGGGGCAGGGTCCCCAATTTTCCACATTGTTTAGTTGTTACGTTGGCATGATCTTGTTTTGTTCTAGTCAGTAATTTCCCAACCAGTGCTTGGGAAAGGCATTTAATATGCACTGTGAATCGTTGTCATAGTGCCTGTCCACAGTAGGCAGTTCAGATGTGTCTGCTCTGTGGTGGATGAAGGAGTAATAAGATGCATGAACACATAGCTAACTCCCTTTGCTTAAATGATGCACATTTAACCTTGCATCTTAAATATGCATCAGAACAAGAGAACAATCCCAAACCTGTTCTGTTTAGTAGTATATCTGTGACTCCCCCTCACAAGTCCCCAGGACTTCTTCTATCGTGAAGCACTAAAATAGGCAGTTGCTGCTGAATTGTGAGAGTAGAAGTTATTATTAAATAGAAACAGTAAACTTATTCTGAAACAGAAGACAAAACCCATACTCTGACCTCATGATGAGGCCTAACCTGGTGAGCAGGATACAAGGCTAGCTATCCTAGTAGGATACATGGGAGTCTTAAGGAGATGTCTGCCAGCTCAGTTCTATATTCCAGTCTAATAGATGTTATTTTATCTTTATCCTTGTGTAATCTGGTTACAGTCTGCCCCACATATAGCTGTCTCCTTTTACTGCTTCCATTCCTACTGATTCTTGGCTTGTACACACTGTTCAGGTACAAATAAATGGTGCATGGCTATTCATGTAGAAGTGCTGATATTACACCTGTAATGGAAAGTCACACCAAAATACGACCTCTGTGCATGTTGACTAATCATTATATTAGTAGTGAATCATATACAGATGTAAGACATCATAAAACTAGAATTTTTCTATTGATGTGCCGCAGTATTATCTGAAAACTTTTGCCTTTGACTTTTACTATCCAGATGGAACTGCTTGAAGATGCATGGAAAGAAAAGGCAGCACACAGGCTTTAAAAACTTTAAGAGGTGGAAATGCTGAAGTGTATTGTATTTGATGGTGAATCTCAAACCTGAGTAGTACTGTGTGCTGCACTCTTCCAATAATATGAAAAGAGGGAAGTTTTAAAGAACTGTCAAAGTTCCAGTAAGAAAAAGGTTGAAAACCCCTGAAATAAACTATTAATACAGATGAAGTCCCCATGCCACAGTGGACCAGAAAGACAGTTTCTATTTCATTGCCTAGATACACAAGATCTCCCAAAGAAGTCTCAGCTGAGATATACATGGAATAATGTATTTTTCCCTTGTGATTTCACTGTGGTGCAGTAGTAGCTTGTTCAGTGCTCTGTTTCAGGCTCTTAGTCGTGCACAGTACTGCAGCAACTCACAATTTATGGAGCTGAATAGAATGAAAGTCATCACATCACGTGCAGTCTAAGAATGTAAGATACATCTGTGTTATGAGTCCATCCACATGCCATGCAACATATGCTTCACGAATAGTCACAATAATAGTGATAATGAGGTTTGTGTAGAGGTCATAAGGCAGAGGCAAAAAAAAGGAAGCATGTTGCTGCAGCCACATGCGAGCTGAAATAGGTGTATGGTTTCACTTCACTTTGAGCAAGTCTAACTCAGGACTGCTGCAGAGAAAGGATTCCAAGAACTCAAGCATGTACTGACACAAGTGGGAAGTTTAGCTTGTCAACAGAGGATCTAGCTTGCTACTTCTGTTCTTCTAGCAGACAGTAGTGGAAGGACTTCAGCAGCACTGTGTAGAACAGCACAGTAGTTAACACTACATCTTTACACCAATTTTTTCCAGATGCTGTTTCCTTACCACTCCTGGCTACACCACCTGGGACCTCAGATATATGTATGGAAAAAAACATCCTAACTTTGTCACCAAATATCCTCTGCAAAAGTAAGAAAATTGTGCCAGAAATACAGTGTGAGTGCAAGTTGGTAGTGGCCAGATTTCCTCACAACCTGTAACTGAGCTGAAAATCAGACCTATCTGTGGTAGTGATGCTGCTCTGACCTGGGCAACAGTGCATTTTTTCTGGCAAAATTTATTGATCCTCCAATTGAAAAAAAAACTAATAGCAGAGGAAGGGAAATAAAAAGTGACAAGAAAAAGAGGAAAAGAAAGAAAATAATTAAGGGAAGAATAAAAGGAATTGAGGATACAAAAATAAGAGGAGAAAGAAAAATAGCCTAAGAAAAATTCAGTCAGAAGATAGGGAGGGAGATACTGAGAACAGAGGAGAAAGGAACAGTATGGAAGGTAATATAATATTTGTGTCATTTAAAATTTTCTTTAAATCCAAAATCTGTTTAAAACTTTGTTGTGCTGTCACTGTGTACATGCAATACTGTGTGCAACTCCTTCAATGTTTACATGTGTTTACATGTTTTGGTGTTTATATCAATATATTGATTTGGATACCTTACAGTAAGTTAGTGTGAATCTTGCCTTTTTTGAATTTGTAATTAAGTTGCTGTTCAATTATGTTGTTAAATCACCTTGCAAACCCTTCAACTGGTTAATGATTAAGTGCTGCTAAAATTTAACCTCTTGATTTACCTCAAACTATTAATAAATTTTGAATTGCTTCTAAATCATAACTGTGTCAAATATTTCCATCTGCAACAAATACCCACAGTTCTTCCATCCAAAATGCAAATCCAGTGACAAAAACTAGTGTTATCCCATTCCAGTTCTACATGAGCAGAAAGGGCTTCAGGAAGGCAGTTTGGCTAGTGAGAGAAAGGCAGACATAGTATTTTCTTCCACTGAAAGCATTAAGTTCACTTGAAGAAAAAACACAGCATCTGTAACATGCACAAAGTACATACCACTTACAAAGTGTGTCTGAAAGTGAACTGATACCATATATAAATTAACTGCTTATCATCCTTCTCTGAGCATACACCCATTCTGTCATTGTATGCTCCCAAGGCAACTAAAACCTTGTACAAATCAACATGTATGCAAAAATCTTAAATAAAGTATATTGATTAAATAAAACATAATGGAGAAAGTGCATATTTATGAAAACAATCTGAAATCTGAAAAAAATTCTGCATAACCTGAAGTAGAATTTGTGAACAAAGAGCACAGAGGTAAGTAACAGACCTTCCAAAAGCATTTTTTTCCTGATTACAGTTATCGAAAAAGCACCCAGGACATTATAAGAAAAGACCTGTTTCCTTTTCTCTTCATGTTTTTATACTGCATTTTTTTTAAATCTGCAATTGGAGAAATGAAGAAGTTTGATGGGAACAGTCCAGAAGTTACTGATACTGAGAAAAGGACAAATTAAATTAAACTAAAAGCAAAGTTCCAGTATCACTGGAGAGTTTTAAATGTTTTGAATATCAATGTTTTGTCTTCGTATTATCATCTCAAATAAGTCTCTTCTGGTTTTGACCTTCACTTGCTCATGTAACAAAAACTAGCTGAAGTGCTGCTTGTACATCTGAAAGACACCTAGAAATGTAATTATTATGGGAATCTAAGAACTGGAATAAAGCAGAACTCACTTTAGAGTCAACTTCTTCTTTGGTTATTATAAACATAGTCCTGAAGTGAGAGGAAAAAGGTGTGGGCTGATCAGTGAAGATAATCTCCTAAGTGGCCTGCTCTGAATTACCCTGTAAGGTGCTATTGACTATAAAGACAGCAATTTATTAAAATATGCAACTCCCCCAAAGAGAAATCCCTGTGCAACACACTGACCACAAATGTGGTCAGGCTGCCTCCTGGAATTGCTCGTGCCCAGGGCCAGGTCGGCTTTTCCCAAAGTCAGTACTAGTTGTGGATGCACAACTCAGAAAGTTAAATCTTAAAAGATCATACAGACTACCTGAGCAAATATCACTGAAAATATCTGTTACGTACTTAGGGAAGTGGGTGGTGATGGTACTTTTACATTTAGGATGCAACTTACATGGATTTGTTTCCATATAACAAGGCAACATCTGGGAGACCAAGGGTGGAAAAGAATCCCATATTCTGTTACACAGACACAGCACAAAATGATGAATCCTGCCTGAGGAAGTTTAAAATCTGAGGATGGTGTTTCTGTGGGTTATGTGTAAACTTTTTAAAAATCTACTAGTTGCATGGTGCAGTGAATTCATTGGGTATTCAGGTAGTAGCAGATAACTGGGCAGTTGCTCTAGGTCAACAAGACATGAAGCAGCTCTGATCCTGAAACAATTAACTGTGCTTCTGAGATCCTGTTAAATGAGGTCTGATTCAAAGCTAGAGAAACGTGATTACAAGGCTTCTGGATCGGAGTTTGCTTTCCCTCGGGCAGTGCGGAGCACAGGGGAAGTGGCCATGCAGTTGTCTGTATTTCTCTATGCAGATATGTTTTGCAGATGTTTGTTTCAAGTTTCAAATGCTTTTTGAAATTTTCTTTGGGGACCAGGTTAGGGTAACATAAATATCCCCAGAGCTTGGAAAAATACTAGGTGGGTGGGAACCTTGCTAAGCATGATAAAAGTGTATGTTACTTCAAGTTGACTAAAAATTTATTAAGTCAAAGTAAAAAAATCTGTAAAGAAAACATAACCTTGAGACTCTTTTCATGCTATCCAGCACCTACTATCTATTTGAAAATGGGTGTAAAGTTCATGGTGCACAGTTGGTGCTGATCACTTACTGTGTAGAATTGTAGATGACTTCATGCATTGTAGGGAAATACCTCTATAGTGAGTCTGCAAGATAATGGCTTGATCCTGTCCCTTGCACCATTAATGGTAAGGTTTTCAATGCCTTCAGTTGTTTAGGATCCAGACACTAGAATGACATCTGGAAAAAGGCAATCTGATTGTATGAACCTAGATTCCCAAAGCAATTCTTCACCAATTCCTTAGAAATCCCATTCCCTTAACACTAAGCTATGGCACATTTCATCCCAACACTGTTTGGATGTATGCTTCACGTCATCCAGAAGCATGCATTCTTTAATGCATACTGTTTTCAGGGCAATCACACTGACCCAGAAAGAAAAGGAACCACTCAAAACATGGTTTTGACATTGAGCTAATCAGCGCTGTCTAGAAATTCTTATTCTTTACACAAAAACAAACTGAAAGGCGAAAATCTTGTGAACATCACTTGGTAAGGATCTTGCATATAGAATTCCCTTTGACAAACACCCCTTTGGTGGTAGAAAGGGCTCATCTTGCCCCTTTGCACATTAACTGGTGAAACATGCCAAAGACTGTCACGCTCAATTAGAAATGAGTTACAAGACCACCTTAAAATTAAACTAATTTAAATTTGCCTTCATGTGAAAAGAAGGGCCTTGCTTTCTACAAACATCAATTGTCAAATTGTATCAAATGATCCAATATTTACTACGGCTATAAATTATGTGGATGTCGTGTGCAAGCTGTATAAGTGAGCCTGAAAGATTCCAGTGCAAACACTGAAAAGAACTCCCTGTGTTTGTGGAGGATCTCATGTAGCAACAGTCTAAATCGGCCTTTCTCTCAAATGGAGAGAATCCAAAAGTTAAACCATCTGCTGGGGCCTATATTCAAGATTAAGCACTCGGCCTGTCAGCCAAGAGGCATGACTGATTCTTAGTTTTAGGACACAAAAATGTTAATGTGATATATATATTTTCATATGCTCTTTGTGAACAATTTCCTTTTTAACTTGAACCCTCCTAGGACTAATGAGATCAGGATGGCTTGTTATGCTGAAGTACTTGTTCTACCTGCAGGCATCTGAGACTATTTTCCCTCTATATTGCATGTCCAGAAAGTAACTTGAAAAAAATGGAAAAAATGGTGGGAAAAAAATGTTTGCATAGAAGATGAAACTGTCAAAGAACATGTAAACCCGAGTTAGCTTCTTTTCAGGTGTAAACAGGTCCTTCTAATGCAGCCTAACATTGACACACCTGGACTATTACATACCTCTCAAAGTAAATTTTTCAGTTTTAGGAATGTTAAAACAATTCTGCTTCTTAACCAGGCATACTTTTAACCTTGTTTGCTTGGGAAAAAAAGATATCTCATCCTTTTGTTGAATAGTCAACACCCTGTTCTAGGAACATGCGATTCTGAAATAATAAAGGCTTTCTGGCTCTCCAGAGATTCTTAGGTCTTTATTATTGCTTTTGGATGACAGTAACCTTCTGTTTAGATTTGCTGAATGTGTTTATCCTGGCTGACAGGACTTCTGATACCCATAAAGTTGACTGCAGGGTTGTGTGTGGGTGCACAAGCGTGCATGGATTCTAACAAAACACCTTGCTTATATGTCTGTCCCTAACCAGGGATGTGCTATTTTCTTTCGTTTAAGTAATCACCACAATGACCAACTAGACTAAACGACTTTACATTGCTGATAACAAACTGCCTGAAGGAGTATTGACCACAAATACTAACCCTGATATTTGTCACTCTCTCTTTGTGGAGCTTTCCAGAGGACACTCCATTTCCAGCTATAGTATCAGATCTGCACTGATGTGACTGAGTGGAGCTGTGACTGACGCACCTACAGGCCAACGATGACCTTGTCAAAGCCAGGGCTCAGGCTTTAGCTCACCACTGATTTGTGTTTTTCTTGTCATAAGCAAGAACTAGATGAGAGGAGAGGATTTAGAAGCTGATCACAGCAGGACCCTGACTGAAATACATGTGTTGACTTCTCTGAGGGAGCCTATCTCTTCACCAATCGCTAGGAAGCCCTGGGGGACCACCCAGGTGCCTAAGCAACTGAAAATGGAGAATTTAAAATCCAACCTCCCCATCACGAATGAGGTGAAGTACTGGGGCCTCCATCCTGCTGGCTGATTTTTGTGGGTGAACTCCTGAAAAATTACTATTATTTGTTACTATATATGGTGATCTTGTATGATTAAGTTCTATATAAAAACCTTTTAAAGGTGTTTGGTGCAGTTAGAGCTACCACTGCTTACCCATTACTAAAAGAGCACTATAGTAATGAAGGCCTCCCTGCAGGGACAGTGACTGAAGAGGAAATCACTTGAGGCTGACTGATATCAGCAAGCAGTCATGGAGCATTTTACATGGGAGCACAATGCAGTGTGTGTGTGTGTACGTGTGGGGTTCTTTTTCCCCAAAGAGAATTCATTTAATAGAGTGAATGGATGGGAATGGAATTCACGTTTTTAAGTAAAGCTCTATGTTCTTTAAATTGAGGATTTAAAACTAAACTGTTGCTATTTTTAAACAAAATTCCAAGTTTGCTTGGTAAAGGTAACTGGGCAGCTAAAACAGTGTAATTCATAGGATGTTTAAGTCTCACCTAGCATTCTACTGGGCATTGTCACTGTTCAGTGCATCACACATTAAAACAGTTTATGAACAAGATTAACAAGGGTTTTGGAAAGTTATTGACAAATCAGAACCATTTTTCCCTGGAGACTCATTCTGTCATTATTATACCTCATGCTATTCAGCAGTTTTGCAAATGATCTGGGAGTAAATATGAAATGACTTGTGCTAAAGCTAGCAGGCAAAGAAATGGTTTCTGGAATAATGCAGAGGAACCAGATTAAGTAATAAACTGATCCCATTCCAGCAAGACGCATTTTAATACACCTAAATACAGGACATGCATGGAAGAAGGCGGCATGACAACACCATCTTCTGCCTGGGGAACAACAACGAAAATTTTATATGGAAAAGGTTAGTTTAGCTGTCCTAATAAAAAGACAATACTTCTCTCTGTATCTTATCTTGCTCATATACTTAACTAAATCAGGATTACAAAGCTACAATGTCTATTCAAGCAGAAACACTCAGAAGTTACAGGTCATGCTGGAAATAAAGTTTTACACGAACACCTAGTGTGATACATACGTCTCTGCATACATTTATTTGGAGCACTGAGCAGGACAAGAGTGATGGAATTTGTCTCACTTAATCACACTTAATCACACACACTCACAGTGTAGACTTCTGCATGTGTTACTCTCTAGATGGCTTTCATAGTTAATGGAAATGAGCTCGTTTCAGGTGATGCCTTTTTCATTATAAAAGGCATCCTAAAATAGCTTGAACATGGCTGTCTGTGGCACACTGTAGGTGCTTCTCTTTAGGCTAAATTAATCCCATCTGTGGTGTCAGATACTTTAAAAAATACTGAAAAACTGGAGAGCATGCAAAGTTATTCCAAGCTGCTTGAGAATCACGTACAAGAATTGTACAATTGTACAATTGTTTACATTATCAGAAGACTGAAAAATTACTTCTTAGAATAAAGAAGACAGAGAATAACAAAAATATAAATTAGTGGTAGCTAAACAGGGAGCAAACTACTAAGAGCAAACGGAGAAATCTCCTGTCTGAAGAACAATCAGGTATCTTCTTAGAATACACAGTTTAGCTGAAGACAAGATAGAGAACAGCAGTGAATAAGTGAAATAAAAAGCAATGGCCAGTGATGTACTGATTAGACTGGATCATCTGATGATCTCTTGTGATCTTAACCTTGATGAGACAATGAGTTGCTCAGTTTAACTGTAGGAAAGATAAGGTTCTGATGTAGAAATGCTCACAGTATAACAATGGAGGCATGCTTATTGGCAAATAAAGATACTTAAGACAAGCTGCAAACCTGTGATATAAAATTCACTAGTTAGTTAATAGCATTTGGTTTTTTCCACACAGTTAAATTTCACAGCTTTTTGTGGGTCTGCTTGGTGCTAAAGGGCACAATCAGGGTTATATTACGGGGTAGCGACTATGTAGAAAAAAATTTTTTTTTTTTGAATGCAGGTGGAAGACAAGTAATAATAAAAGGCAGATAACTCCCACGTTGGCATGTCTTAACTAAATAGTTATGACTAGTAAATGATTGCCTATATTCTGGAAATGCTTGGTTAAAGGTAAGCAGTCTATTGTGTTGTTAATGCACCAAATAATGAATTATCAAGGCACAGCTTTGTAAAGTGCGCCTAGAGAGCTACAGCTCTACCTCTTCAGGCTTGCCTTACGGTGCAGGACAGTATGTGTATGTCCATGCAGACCTCCATACTGGGCTGAAGTCTGCTCCTGTTAGTTCTCCAGCTTACAAATGGGGCAGTTCATTGAGTTGGTTGCTTTATTGGTAGATGAACCTCCTCAGGATCAGTGCTTTCTATGAACCTGTATTCACATGCACAATGCTCAATGAGGTAGTAAGAAAATGTAAGGTGGGTAGAAAAAAAGAGCAGAAAAGATTTGCAGAAGTATGTTTGGCATTGTTAACTTCATCATATATACATGCAGGGCCCTTTAAAATATGCAACAGATTAGGAACTGCACACAGAAGGTAACATCAACATAGAGCAAGCCACCTACCACTATCACTTCCAAGAAACATGAACAGAACTCTGGTAATAGGGAACAAACATTTCAGCACTGAGTACAGAGAGCAGAAGAAAACATATCTGAATGTAATGTAAACACTGATTTACCTGTAACTCACTGCTGCTCCTGATGCATGTCTAGTCCAGAATTCACAGCACAATTCACAATCCCACTCTAAATTATGCAGTTGAATGTTAATGAAAGAGCTAGTCAGAAAATAAAACTCTCCAAAAGCAAGTTGCATTGTCCCCCAGCTTCTACAATTTTTTCCACTCAGTGGCCCTCAGTCTTGTACTCTTGATTTACTTATGTGGAGTAAGAATCAACCATCGTTTTGCTAGCTTGAGTAAGCCACCCTCTTTGCTTCATTCTGTTCCCCTTCAGACCATGCTAGTCCCTTTTCTGTAGCTATGCCATGTAGAGTTTGTCTTGCATGTGAATGACCATGGCTCTACCCAGCATTCCCAATGCTAAGAGGTTGCCAAATGGAGACCTGATCATGGATATGACAGAGCTCACTAGCCAGGGTGGATGTTGTACACTCTGTAGATACACTATGAGAGAGGAACTCTTCTTCAAAGAGCTGACAACAGACAATACAGCTGAGATGGACAAAAGGTGTGATGTGACATGGAAGTTCTTGCTTCACTACAGTAAGGTAAGAAGCTGAGGGCTGATAATAAAAAATACTTAAGGGTCTCAAGTAGAGTAGTAAGAGTTTCAAAAATGCCGTAGCTGTCTAGGCACTTAAATTTTGCACTAGAAACTGGGTTCCTTGTCCGCTAATTGCAAATCCACAGCTTCACATTAGCAGCAAGCCAGGAAGTCTCGGAGGTAGCAGAATGAAGAGGCGGATTCCTCACAGTTTTTACAATTTTCACCAGTTGCCTTGTCCCATTAGTTTGGGGATGACATAGCATTAACAGCCACACATTATAAACTAGAGATATGTGTAACACCAAGTGAACTAACTCCTTAAAACATGAGCTCCTCCCCATGGGGGAAACCTTTTCCTGAAATCCACCAGGCTAGTTTACTTCCTAGGCACAAACACTACCCATTTCTCTGGAGAGAGATGTTAATACTTTCTCTTATGGTGGGGCCAGCATCTACCAACTCCAGCAATTTTAGTTTTAAAAACCTTTACAAACCATCACTAGCTCTGCAGGATCAAGGATACTGTTCCTGAATTTTCAGGAAAAAATGCTGTGTGATCTGGTATTTCCAAACTTATATTCAGTTGGACATATATTTGAAGTAGCTAAAGTAGTTTGAAAGGGAGGAGGGGAAGGAAACTCCATCTTATTAATACAGTGCTAACTATGTTAAAAAAAGTGAGTTGTTTGCAATTGTTAATGCAACATTTACAAAAGTCTTTGCAGGTTTTATCCAAGCTGCATCCCGGTCCAGCTAGTGAAAATGCTGTAGCCTCCCATCCAAACATGCCCCTCTAACCCTTACTAATTTCTACATTTTTCTCATTCCTCTGCTGTAATGTTAGTTTGCTTACTAAAGTGTGGGCACCTAACTGGAGGTCCAGCTGCTACTGTTTGTGAGCCAATCCATAGGACTTTGCATATTTTTGAAACACTGAGGCTGCTGTTTCCCTGTAGAAAGTAAAAGTGTTTCCTTAATAATGCACAACCAGCTGGCTGACTGGTTTTTGCCTATGTACAGTTAAGGTCTACTGTTCTTCATTTCACAGTTTTCTGAGAGATTCACCACTGATTAGTGTCCCAAAAGAAAACTTACCATCCCTTAATTGATTCACTCAGAATTCCCAGGAACCCTTAAATTCTTCATGCTCATCAGATCTTAAAACAAGAGTAAAAAATATATTATTGTCTGACCTAAAGGGATTTATTAAAGATAATTTATGTGAGATTTAAATAGATGTTTATAAAGCAAGATAAACTTTGAAAACAGTAACTTTGTATGCTACCACAGATAAGTATGGGTAAATACATAAGGAAAAGTAAATGTGATGAACTACAGTATGAAAGCTGAGTTTTAATGTCTTAAAAAGACATTTATGTTGTGGTATGCTTCCTGGACTGAATATCTATGTTATATAAAGGCCACTGAAGTGCTCCCTTCCCCCTTCCGTTTATAGCCTTTTTAGTTTAGATCAATCATCATCCATCTGAACATGAAAAGTTACTTTTGATATTTTTCCCTCAGTGTTTTCTCTATCTGCAACAATCAATAAAAGAAATAAAAAAATACAAAAGAAGAAATCAATGCAACTTTATCAAGTATGAAATGCTGTTTTAACAAAACAGGGGGTTTTGCTGAAGTAATGTTTCAGTAAGGAAGGAAATACCATTGACTTTATTACAGCTGCCTAATGTTTTCCACGAACTGCAGAAAATAATTCATTGTATCTTAGTGACCTACAATAACAGCTGACTGCTTGCACTTGATGGAAATGTGATTTGTGCCTACTAAAAATTAACTGTTTAACTTCTCCATATTCTTCTCTCTGGTAGCACATTAGTTTCTTTTGCATTCTGCTTTGAACTGCTTCCTGAGATGTGAACTCCAGTAAATGCAAACACCAATTACTATGCAATGTTCTTCCACGAAGGAAAAAAAACACAGGCAGTCTGCATGTTTCTGTGAGCTATAAAACCCATGTTGGTCTCTAAAAGACTGCACTTAGATGAGTCCCCTTGATTTTAACAGTCATTTTATCTCAAAATGTCAATAACATAATAAATATAAAGGAACATTTCTGACAGTTGCACATGTGCAGACACATGCATACACATGCATGCTCAGCAGAAAGTTCCAGGGTGAGCACATTAGACAAGATGCAAAACCAGTAGAGGTTCAGGGCTGGATTGGATGAAGTGACAATGTATAGGGAAAAGTAATAATTTGTCTAAGTAATGTGGAGAAAAATGAGCGGGAATGAGGCTGGAAGAATGGAAACAAAATCTTTGTCTATTGAGACTCGTTAGATTTACTTCCACCGTTGTTGCTGCCTCTGAGAAACAGGAGATGGATGCAAGCTGTCCTCCTGCAACTGACTCTGCTGGAAGTGCGACAGATTTCATATTCGGCATGTAATACCACCCCTTCATTACACAACTTACAGAATATGTTTTGTCCTTACTCACCAACAGCACCAAGATATTGCACACACATGTATGAAGATAATACTGTACATATACACACTATCTATCCACATAGTGTAAAACTGCATATGTAGGTACATCACATACACAATATCTATGAACATATACATCTACATGGCATGTATATACAACTGCTAATGGATAGCTGTGCCATTTACTAGGGAAGGAGAATTTGGCCAGGGATCGTAATCAAATTTTACTTTAGTAGAAGGTGACCTGGGATCCTTCATGTCCATTCAGAATAAAGAATGAACATTTCACCTCCAAATTTGACCAGTATTGTATGCCCCCATAATTTGTATGGAAAATAGATATGAAAAAGAGATACACCTACCCTCGAGTGCTGAGGGAGCTGGGGGAAGTCATTGCTGGGCCGCTCTCCATCATCTTTGAAAGGTCCTGGAGGACAGGTGAGGTGCCTGAGGACTGGAGGATAGCCAATGTCACTCCAGTCTTCAAAAAGGGTAAGAAGGATGACCCGGGAAACTACAGGCCGGTCAGCCTCACCTCCATCCCTGGAAAGATGATGGAGCAGCTTGTGCTGGGTATCATCTCAAAGCACCTGGATGAAAAGAAGGTTATCAGAAGTAGTCAACATGGATTCACTAAGGGGAAGTCGTGTCTGACTAATCTGATAGCATTCTATGATGAGGTCACTAGATGGGTGGATGAGGGGAGGGCAGTGGATGTTGTCTACCTTGACTTTGGCAAGGCTTTCGACACTGTCTCCCACATCATCCTCACTGGCAAGCTTAGGAAGTGTGGGATAGATGGATGGACAGTGGGGTGGATTGAGAACTGGCTAGCAGATAGAGCTCAGAGGGTTGTGGTTAGTGGTGCAGAGTCTAGTTGGAGGTCAGTAACAAGTGGTGTCCCTCAAGGGTCAGTACTGGGTCCAGTCCTGTTCAATATATTCATCGATGATCTGGACGAAGGGATAGAGTGTACCATCAGCAAGTTTGCTGATGACACTAAACTGGGAGGAGTGGCTGATACGCCAGAAGGCTGTGCTGCCTTACAGCGTGACCTGGATAGGCTGGAGAGTTGGGCAGAGAGGAACTTAATGAAATTCAACAAGGGTAAATGTAGGGTACTGCATCTGGGGAGGAATAACCCCATGCATCAGTACAGGTTGGGGGCCGACCTCCTGGAGAGCAGCTCTGTGGAAAGGGACCTGGGAGTCCTGGTGGACAACAGGATGACCATGAGCCAGCAATGTGCCCTGGCGGCCAAGAGGGCCAATGGCATCCTGGGGTGCATCAAAAGGAGTGTGGCCAGCAGGTCGAGGGAGGTCATCCTCCCCCTCTACTCTGCCCTGGTGAGGCCGCATCTGGAATACTGCGTCCAGTTCTGGGCTCCCCAGTTCAAGAAGGACAGGGATCTGCTGGAGAGGGTCCAGCAAAGGGCTACAAAGATGATTAGGGGATTGGAACATCTTTCATATGAGGAGAGGCTGAGGGATTTGGGTCTCTTTAGTCTGGAGAAAAGAAGATTGAGGGGGGATCTTGTTAATGCTTTCAAATACTTGAAGGGAGGATGCCAGGGGGATGGGAGCAGTCTTTTTTCAGTGGTGCCCATTGATAGGACGAGGGGTAATGGGCACAAACTTGAACATAGGAAGTTCCATCTTAACATGAGGAGGAACTTCTTTACTTTGAGGGTGGTGGAGCACTGGAACAGGCTGCCCAGAGAGGTTGTGGAGTCTCCCACTCTGGAGACATTCAAAACCCGCCTGGACGCTGTCCTGTGCAACCTGTTGTAGGTGACCCTGCTCTGGCAGGGGGGTTGGACTAGATGATCTCCAGAGGTCCCTTCCAACCCTGACTATTCTGTGATTCTGTGATTCTGTGATTTCTACTGTATATGGCACGTAAAGACTACTCTCTTCACACCAGAAAAGCAGCTGTGTATCTCTGAAGTGCGCTGCCTGTTTTTTCTAGTCTTACTAGTTCAAATTAGGATAGCTATCATGAATCCAGAATTATTTCCACTGAAGTAATGCAATTACACAGAGGTAAAACTGGTGCAAGGAGACCCTGGAGTCTCCCATTCTACCATTCCACACTAGTGCGATTTTGTTTTATTCTTTCAAATGTGTGAATGGAAGGACCACTTCATATCATTACTGAAATGAAACAAGACTACAAGCAAGGAAGTGTTAAGATGGCAGGCTGAGAGAGTTGGGGTTGTTCAGCCTGGAGAAGAGAAGGCTTCAGGGATACCTTATAGCAGCCTTCCAGTACTTAAAGGGGGCCTACAGGAAAGATGGGGAGGGAGTCTTTATCAGGGATTGTAGCGATAGGATGAGGGGTAATGGTTTTAAACTGGAAGAGGGTAGATTGAGATAAGATATTAGGAAGAAATTCTTTACTCTGAGGGTGATGAGACACTGGAACAGGCTCCCTACAGAAGTTGTGGATCCCGATCCCTGGAGGTGTTCAAGGCCAGGCTGGATGGGGCTTTGAGCAACCTGGTCTAGTGGGAGGTGTCCCTGTCCATGGCAGGGGTGTGGAACTAGGTGATCTTCAAGGTCCCTTCCAACTCTAATCATTCTATGATTCTATGATTATTGGCATTGGAGATCAGCCCTTTTAAACTGGTTGAACCACTGCATTGTTAAGATTGCCGTAGAAGTCTAGACCTCCATTTTATATGCTAGTCAGAAAACATCATAGTGAACACTACAGTGGCTCTCAGCAGCAAAGAAACTGTTTTTCAACTCATTCATGGCATGGTGTCAGGGTACCACTCACTGAAACATGAATATCAATTCCCGAGAGGTTTATGTTTAAAGTATTAAGTAGGCCTGCTTATGTGATGAGGTCTTTCAATATCAGAAGCCAAGAGAACATGCCTGTTATTTAATCCATCCCTTTCTCTGTAACATCTATAACAGCTCTCTAACTTCTCCGCTTCATTTCCCACCTGCTGCTTAAAGTACTGGATCCATGTGTCAGTTGCCTCTATGCAAGTCACGATGAAACTGGGCTTAAAAAATAGCTGAAATATCAAAGTGAGAAGGAACCTGTGGTTGTTGAACCACAACAAGCTTATATAATGAAAAGTTCAACTCTTCTGTCACTGGGAGGTCATTCAACAAAGCTCCCTGAGATTGTTCAGTGTTTTGTTCCTGTCAAAGGGAAATGATTGGGTAATCAATTGGCACAGGCTATGAGCAGACTTAATGCCCCCAGACTTAATGAGTACCTTTACAGTGAGTTCACTTTTACCTGGTGAAAATAAGCTTATATTCACATAGACATACATTTTTTCCTTTTCAGGCATTCAAATGAATGAAGAGAAAACATGTAATGTAAACCTTGATCGACATGTTCAGAATGATGGCCATATACTTAAATATAGTGAAAATAAAATTCTACAGGAGGGGAACACTCATCATTGAGAGCTGTGTCATAACAGGCCTTTCAGATGAACGTGTCTCATAGCTAGCTGCCAGTGAAGGTGGATATGTCTGACATTTTGTCTTGCTTAACCTCACAGAAAAAGCCTATATCATGCAAACAAATGTTTGAACCATTTTATAAAAAATACTGCAAAGCTTTCTGTCTCAGTAGGTATTCCAATAGCATGCTTCAGACATTCATTATGTAGAAAACATCACTCACTGATACTCCTAAATACTCACTGATACTCCTCTACACCATCGTTTTCTACACTTTACCTTCTCTAATATCCCTTCTCCCTCAACTAAATTGCCTCAACATTTTCAGTTTGCCTTTGTGTCGAAAACTTTCTCTGCCCTAGTAAGAATTAATGAGAGAGTAAAAATAAAGTTGTATTTGCCATATTGTTTTTGAGCTTGTGATCTTAACACTCAGGTTAGAGATGTAAAACTGTTTCTATGTGGCATTAAAAAGTTTACGGTATTATTCTAAATGTTTTTCTTAGAGTGACTTAATTTCTTGCTTGCTTTTCAATGAGTGTTAAAAATGGAGTGGATTTTTTACGTTTATAATAACACATAGGTTTTCCCAGCTGATTTATATCACATCAATATGCACAAGTAATTTGATTTTCTTGACTTACCTACATTGAATTACATGTCACCATGTTTCTACATTTTGTTATCTTCCCTTGAAGTTTTTCACTAGCTTCTTGCCATTTTACTACACCTTTCCACCTATGCTTGTACTGATTCATAAGACTCTAATTTTTTTTTTTTTCTCCAGGTTAAACATCAGGAGAGGAACTCTAACTTGTCCTAACCAAATATTACCATACTGCAGAATTTTGTATTTTAATGTTATTATTAAAAAAATGCCTTACCAAAAAAAGTGCACTGAGAAATCTGCACAAAGATTACTTAGAACACCAGCAGATAATGGTGCTCCCAGTGGCACCAATGCCATCAGGAATGACAGCACTGAAGCATATATAGTTACAAGACACAGCTGTATCAGTGCTAAGGCAGAAAAGAACCAGTTCCATCATCTTTGGTTATACGTTTGCACAATATTATTTAAAGAATATAACATACATTCATACTTTTTTTTCCCTAAAGGACACCTTCCAGATGAGGATGTAGTAATATCCTGTACACTTCTTCATTCTTCTGTGCATGTACATTGTCCAAAAGTGTATGGACTGGATGTGTTGTCTTCTACTGTGAACTTATTTGTTCTTAAAAACAGTTCAGAAGATGAGATGGTTAACTAACTGTCCACTTTCTTAGGTTACAGCCATTCTTAAATACAACCTGGAAAACTGAGAGATTACCCTTCAATGAATGTACCCTTGTGCACACCAAAGTGTCTGATACATCAATGTTTTCTTATTGTAGCTTCTTAACAGAAGCTGGGTATGTTTCTCTAGCAGAGTTAGATGCATGTAACTGCAGTTATGTCAATTACTGTATTGTGGGTGTGTAGCAAAACACACCTCCAGTGTTCTGCTTGGCATGTCTTTAGTGAGCTGCCAGCTCTCCAGACAAATGTAAAAGTCTAGAGGGTACTGTAGCAGAGAAACCACAGTGGAATGCTACAACGAAAAAGTTAAGATCGGAAGCCCTACAAAATATAAAACATTATACTACAAAAAGCTACTCAGTAAATAACATCTAGTAATAAGATATATTTTTGCATGCTACACTAACTGATCTTCTGTGGAAAGATAGTCTTCTCTGGTGCTTGTTAAATATATCCAGACAATGAGACAGCTTGCTTGCCAGGTGGATTTGCTTTTTTTAAAAAAAAATAATCTTGTGGAATAGTAAAGATAAATCTGTGCCTAGATCACCACACTAATTGCCGAAGAGAGTGATGCAAGTCCATATAAGCGAAATATCTGATTCTGAGCCAATATTGTACTTTTCAGGGGCCTTAGCTAAAAGAAACTTGAAATAGACACTGGATAGAGAAATGGGAATCTCTTGCAGATTTGTCTCTCGAGAGAGTTCAGTGGACAGTGGCTTCCATGACTGACATCAAGAAGTACCTTTCAGTGGTGTCTGTCAGGTTTACCAGACAGACATGGCTCTGCCGTTTCAGACCCCTGTGAATCCCTGCAGTCGGTCCTCTAGAATGAACACAGGCAAGTGGGACATCTATTTTTCACATGCTAAAAGGACTCAGTGTATGTATCTTGCTAGGAGCTGGTGCAGGTAAGCAGTTCCTGGAATGATGAGACAGTTCACCTATAAATTGTTTTTGCTTCAGTTCCACAGCTGCAAGAGCAGCAAGCGCTGGAGCCAGATGAGTCCAGAGAAGAGACTTTGCTAAGGTCTGGCCAGGAAGCCAAGCCACAGGCAGAGACACTGGTATATAAAATGCATTCCAGTGGTTGGCATCTGGGCCCTGCAGCTGCCAAGCACACCCAGTGTGTGGCCATGGGTGTTGGCTTCAATACTAGAACATTTTGAGGAGGAGGCCAACAACCAGTAACCAGAGAAGACAGCGCCAAGTTACTACAGAAATTACATTCATGTGCCAATTTGCTTGCTATTTCAAAAGACAAAATTTTATCTCATAAGTATTGTTTTGAACATACCCACATGACAGTTACCAGAAATATGCTGATATTTGCTAGTGGGGGGAGGGGTAAAATACTTATATAAGTGAAACGATGCTCCTTGGGGCACTGGTTAACAAAACAAAACCATACCCATTATACTATTCTTTAATTAACGCACAAGTTTCCTTAGAGACCACAGCTCTGTTGGGGGACACAAGTCTGGTGTATTTCTTTCCAAGAGACAGTGTGGGGAGAGTTATATAAAACAAAGATAGAGGTGAAATGAAAGATATGCAACAAGGCTGAGCAAGTTTCAGCTCCAAAGACAGACTTTGCGCACTACTAATATGTGCACAGGTCAGAGCATCATGTGAAAACAGAAAGGTTGTATTAAACCTTTAGAACATAATAGAATTGAACACATGGCTTAGAGTATAGAATATCTAATGGGATACATGCTACACAGTCACAAACTGTATCAGGCTGTATATCCAGCTATCTTCACTGGAGATTACATCACAACAGATGATTACATTTAATAATGTGTTAAGAGTATACGGGGCAACGCATAAGCAGAACCTTTGCCTTCCTCCTGGGAGAGTTACCTGTAAATAATAAAAGCCCTTAGGTACTGAAAATACTTGAGCTGTGATAGCAAAAGCTTCATACGGGCTAATTTACCAATCAGATCACATGTTAATTAGCCAAAGGGATTATTGTTTTAAACACAGCATTCATTCTCCTTTGAACGAGGCTTGAGCATGTTGCTCCTGCACGATTCTGCAGACCCTGTCTCCCCAAGCCTAAATGCAATGCTGGAGTGCAGTGATTCTCTGAAGGAGAGCTCTCTAAAAATGTCAATGCCTCTCACAGACCTCCCACTAAATCTTCTCACTTCGCAGCATCTGCAAATTCAGTTAAGAATCTGACTGTCAATCAATGGTTTTCTCTGGCTCAGTAATCATTCACAATAATGATTTTGTTATTGAAACTTCAGCACCAGTTCTGTTGAAGATTTAGAGGCCAGAGTGGAATCCAGCTCTCTGGCTTTTAATTATCCTAGCTCTATAGTGCTAAAAAACCTAGAAAAAAAGTAATATCAAAAGCCACTGAATTAGGCACATATAACTTTACAAGCTCTTGGGACATATTAATTGAGAAGGGCAACATGGACAATTGAAATAAAAAATCCAAAGTTTCTATCATATATGGACTTGAATAAATAAAAACAAAACAAGAAACCTCAAATTGCACCAGAAACCTGTCAAAAATCTACTCTCACAATTTTATTCTGAGATCTTGGCTTTTAAATGCCTATCTTATCTCATTCAGACTACAACTAGTGGTGAACTATTCAGCAGTTAAAATGGGAAGATGTAATATTCATCCTAGTTAATAGGAATGTTTTCGTAACTCAGACTGCAAAGTGAGAAACAACTACCTTAAAGCCGAGTTTAACTCAATAACTATTTTGCCTTTGAACATAGCTGTTGCATATTACGTGTTTGATTTTAATCCCTTTGTTATAACTGAGTATTCACTCACCAAATTACCATGTTCGTGTCAATATAAAAAATATTGTATGTGTATCACAGGAGAGTCTGTGAATTCAAATGGTAATGAGATCTTTTCTTTTCTGTTTCTGTGTTACTGGACTAGATTGTGCTGTACTGGGGCTTCTTAACAGTGTGATGTCTGTGGAACAGATGGCTGAACAGAATGAGTTACTGATGCAGATGCAAAGTTGACACAGAATCATCTCCAGGCAGTGGTAATAAAGATGGATAGCTTTGGGAGGGAAAGTTCACACATCGGTGTGTCTTATCAGCACACTGTAGACCCTAAGTCCTTGACATTTCAGCTTGTTCTCAAGAAAGATGATTTCTCTGTGCTATTACGCTCATTTTGTTTCTTTTGATACTTGCCTTTTCATGACAACTGCAGGCTGAAGAAATTTAACCATAGAGATTAGTTCTATTTTCTTGTTCTATAGAAACTCTACCTGCAAGACTTGTTACAAACAGCTTAACTAGGCAGGACTTTAAAAAGCTGTTTTGTTTCTCCTTTTAACAAGACTCCTGTTCCTGCTCAATCTTTGCCTTCTACTTGGCCTTTTGGGAGAGCATGTCCGTATATCAACATGTAACTCCCAAATGATCCCTGTGGCCACACTGTTCATCATTATCTTGAAATCTCCTATAGACTGATGCCAACAGGAGTTTTACCAAGGTTCTCAGCTGTTGTGTCCTACGTTCCTCTGCTGTGCAGTCCACTGCTCAGTCTATCATGAGGTGGTAACTCATGCAACATTGCATTCATAGTATTGAGCATGTCTAAGTTATTTTTTGTAACTCTTCCTGTGTTTGGTTTCATTGGAGCACACACATCCCATCATATGTGTAAACTGGATCCATCTTGACTGCTTGAACTAAGAGTCAGTTTGTGCTCTTTTCTTATTTCCCTGAGTTACAAGACTTAAGCACAGGAATTATTGTTGAAGAAGGTGGGAAGCTAGTATGAGGACAGGTTGTCTTCCTTCCCTTCTTTCTCCCTCCTTCTCATTAATATCATTATTAATTCATAACTGTTACTGTATTCTTTGCTATTGCAACTTTCTCCTTCAGTCTCCTATCTGCTGCGCAGCCAGACCTCTCCCAGCGCAGCCATAGCTGGTGCCACAACTTGTCTCAGCAAGAAGTGGTGAAGCCCTAAGCTTCTCTCAGGGAACACAGCTGCTGAGTAGGAAAGAGCATGTTTTTCATTCTGAGCTTTTAAGCAACAGCCAGAAACGAGCAAGTGCCTACAAAGAGGAAGTCAGAAGTTGTCTTGTGACAAGTTACATAAACTGAACGTTTGTGGTTCCAATAGGCAAAGGGAAACCAGAAAAAGCTTTCTGCAGCGGAGTCCTCAAATTAAAGCAATACGGATTTGTCACGGCCAATACTCCCCTCACTGGAGGGCGGGTTGTGCTTCTAGCTGGGATCAATCTGAAGTGAGAAGCTCCCTGTGGTGCTGGCTATCCTCAGCCCCCTTGGGCAAGGGTAGGTCCCTCCAGCCGAGACCTGCCACCCTTTTCCCATCTTTTTCACTCAGGATGCATTAACTCTTGCCACACTACTGCCTGGATCGGGCCCTGCGTGGAGCAGCCCGGCTGGGGGGTTTTGTGGTTACACAAAGTCCAGGTCGCTCACTGCAGCCCCATCGGTCCCTGGTCCTTCTGTCCAGTGTCTGCCAAAGCGGTGGCAGCAATGGAGAGGGCCTGCCGCTGCCCTGGCACTGGTGACACCCTCAGACAGGTCCACGCTCAGTCCCCTCACGACACCACTGGTGGTTACCCTGCCATAGGTTTGCCACGCAGGAGCGAGGCGGTTGGGAAGGGGAAGGCCCTGTCCCACTCGGGATGGATTCTGCTCGTGGGTGCTCTTGTGCAGCTTCTAGAGCAATTTCCCCACAGCTGTGGGACTTCCCCAGAGGTGGCCCCCGGCCACACGGGGACGGTGTTTTCCTCATCCCTCCCACGCTGGACGACTGGTCTCTTGCTACCGTGACCAAAGCGCGTCTCTTCTCCCCACCCCGCTGGCGTCAGTGGAGG
>VZSZ01011425.1:772660-828810 GCA_013398815.1 Ibidorhyncha struthersii | reverse complement strand
CTTTGGTGGAAACATGGGTCGTTGCACATACCAAAGGCCCCCAGGTTCATCTCTGGTCCAGCACCTAGACAGGTGAAGTGTGTGGCGGCTGCTGGTGGGGAATGGCCTCTTCCTCAGGGCCTTCTTCCCACAGCCTTCCCTGGGCTGGGGGCTGCTCCTGGCCTGCCCAGCACTGGGCTCTCCTCAGGGTTTCACGATTACCGCGTTTTTATGTGAATCATCTTGGTTGCGCTTGCCATGCAAGGCTGCATCATCACCTGCCTCATCGGCCGTGTAGATAAGCCCAGCTCTTGCTTGTGATAAAATTCCTCCTGCCTTATTTTCCCATTCCACAGATACTTGAGTTTATATCAGCCCTGATTCTTTTAAGTCTTGTACGCATTTACGTGAGAAAAACTGCCAACAACCCAAAAATAAACAGAAGCGTACTTGTTCCGTAGAAAGCCTTGGGTCACATCATTTCGGTTTGAAATAAAAGTGTGAAGCGTGAGTAATAGAGATACCGTGCCTTTCACCAGACAGGCGGGAGGAGGACTAGGCAGCAGGAGTGGGTTAAATTTTAACACACAAATATTAAGTTATTCTTACATCTTTCCTAAGAGTACTGCATTAATATGTTGTATTTTACAGATAGGAATATTGGCATAAAATTGTTTACTTGATGTAACATGGAGAATAAATGACAGACTTGAGATTTCAGTTCGGGTGTCTGACATAGCACGTGTGGTGCCTGTGGCTGCCCACCTCAAATTGATGAAAAGAGGGGGTTTTCTTATTGAGCAGATATTCGTTATAAAGAACTATCAATAAAAGGAGTGCTGAATCATATTTTTTACTCATATTGTAGACTTTTACAGAGATATGCTCAAATCTCAAAGTGAATAGCTGAAGTTAA
Source organism: Ibidorhyncha struthersii (assembly GCA_013398815.1). Classification (NCBI taxonomy): domain Eukaryota; kingdom Metazoa; phylum Chordata; class Aves; order Charadriiformes; family Charadriidae; genus Ibidorhyncha; species Ibidorhyncha struthersii. Next base: position 827,915 of record VZSZ01011425.1, on the reverse strand, counting down.
AGAGGTGCTGATGACAAGACTGTCACAGTGTATAATCACAATGGCCTCTAAAGAGGAAAGACGTGGTCTTGCCACATACTTTGACACTGAATTACTTAGAGATTGTATATGGTGAGAAGAGGAAAATCTTTCATTTTGATAGGCACATTCTTTGCATAGGTAAAGGAGGGGAGTGTGGCAATAAAGCTACCTGATCTTTACCTTTCAATATCTAGGGGTAGGACTATGGCATCAGCAGGAGCTGGCAGACTGCACAGAAGACAGAACCACCAAAATAATTTTCATCTCTGCCTCTAAGAGGTGACTGGATCTTCTCTGATGTTGAGCATCCAGGAGGTATCCTCTGTGGATGCTTTCCCCAGGAATACATTTAGGATGGCATGATGCTAAAGTTTTGTTTTTGCTCTGGGTCCAGGATTTGAGGATCTAGGAAGCTCTGTGACCAGCTGAACATACTTATTACTCTTAGGGGACCTCCATGGCTGCTACCTGGCACGAGTGATTTGACACACTTGGTTTGCCAGCTCTCATTCTCCTTCATACTGGGTCAGCTGCGAGTGGCATCCAGGCAGGAGGTTTGCACAGATCCAAGATTTTTGACGAATGAGTAGGAAGAAAGCATCTGGTCATTTCACAGTCAGAGACGGCCCAGAAGAAAGGCCAAGAAGAGGAGAATAAGGGACAGCAGGTGAAGGTAGTCCTTGCTGAGCCACTGGGTCCCAGACCAAGCTACCTCCTCCATGGCATAATCCCTCGAATAAGCATGATTCTGCTGTACCTGTCCAATAGTGCAGGAGCAATGTGACTTCTCATCTGCGTGTATGTGGGGTATGATCACTCCATTTTGTTGCATCTTCAGTCATGGATACATTAATGTGGGGCTGGTCCCCTGTTGGTAAGTTCCTTTGGAAATTATTTGGATGCAACATTATATAAATAAAGGTAAACTGCTCCCCATGGCTCAGTAGCTTTTCACCATGATCCCCAACACTATCAGTTCTAGATTAAACAAGAGAAAAGTTCATTCAGAGCTGCCAGCATGGTGAGAAAAATTACAAAAATGATCTAGAACTCCAAATTAAATCCAAACTAAGAAGAACAGCTGCGGCATGGGTACCACAGTATGTATACTATATATGCATATGATATATGTATATATACAAATATACACACTGCAAATTATATTGGATATCCTGCAAAGAAAGTTCAGGGTAAACATTTCAGAAAAACTGTGCACTTTATACCCAATTGATTTGTTTGAGCAGTCTTATATTCGTTTCAGAGGAAAGGCTACGTGCTTCTAATGTATACAATATAGAGAAAGGATAGCTCAACCTGTGTTAGAAATGGACTTGCCCTTTTCACTTGGCCATAGAACAGGGATGTGAACAGTTATTTGAGGAGTGTACAGCTCTTTTTAAAGCTACCTTTGCTGCCTGAGCCTTCACTTCTCTTTAGAAAGAGGCACAAGAGAACAGTCCAGACAAAAAAAGCCCCGTACAGTGAGAAAAGGAAGGAGAGAGAATATGGCTTGATTTCCAGAAAGAAAGTATACTCTGGAATAATGGTAGAAGATGCTTAATATTGGAAATAATTATTTTTGGCTATCTGGATTAAACTTAGGACTTAGCTATTTAAATATTTGACATGTCATGTCTATTAAATAACAATATATTTAAGTAGTTCATGCAAATAAAATGAGACTAATGAAAGATTTTTAAAAATATTTTGAATGTGAGACTTGTATGTGTGGAAGTAAGTGTTAAGTATTCTATAGATGGGTAAAACAGTAAATTAAAGAACTGTGGTTGTTTACTTTCTGATGCTGTAAAGGTTTTACATGTAAGGATCTCTGGAGTTCACTTGAAACTTTATTGGGAAATACTTGGACAATTTGATACATAGAGAAGTTGCTTTGTGTTCTTGGATGCTCATTTCCCACTTGTGTTCTATAGCCTTGGCACAGCAGAGAAATAAAGAAATCTGGTGGGAAGGTACAAGGGGAAAGAGTTAATACAGTAATAGGAAATGTACAGTTGGCACTCTCTTAGGAGAGGAGGCAGTTTTACTCTTAGGAGTGTGCAGACAGTAAGTGGAATCTCCAGTCATGTGGGCAGAGAGAAGCACACATTTTTACATAAATTGACTTTTTAATCTGAAACTATCACAGATACTGGCAAAAGAAGACAAAGTAGTTTCAATCCAAAAAGCAGAGTAAAAATCATATTTTTTTAAAATGTCACGATTCAAGATGGAAATGTCATGATTTTGGGGTTCTGATTTGTGACTTTTTTTGTTCCCTTTTATGGTTTGAGCTACTAAAATACCTGACAGGTGGGAAAGGTAATTTTTAATGAAAAGGTGCTTGTCATGATAAACCATATTGCAGGAATAGTCTAAGCTATAATAAAACGAACAAGTGGTGCAGAATTTAGCTAATTCTGCAGTTTGTATCTGATTGCTTAGTGCTCCCACAACCCATCTCTCCACATCACTTTAGCTCCTAAGGGATATACGAGGAAGCAGAACTTTTTTTTTCTGCCTCCTTAAGGTCAGATGCAAGCCGAGTATCTTTGCAATGGGGAGGTTTGGGGTATGCAGGTCTTTGCTCTTGTGCCTTCAAAGCCACAGAAAATTTATGGGAGACTGGGTAGCTGCACGAAGCATTTGAGGACAGGCAGTCCTACGCAGGGGAGTTTGATCTAGCAGGCATTTCTTTTCTAACAGTCATGGAAAAGTAATTGGAAATTTTCTTTTCCCTCAGCAGTTGTGAAACCCCCTCCATGTTCTGTACTTCTAGCTGTGATTTTAGTCAGAGAAGAATCTTCAGTACTCTTAACTTCCACCCCCTAAACTGATTTTTGCAGGCCTTGCACTCCTCCAGGAGAGGATTCCTCAGCTCCTGTACCTCCACAGGAGTTCACAGTCCACAAATGCTATGTGGGTGCAGTGGGGACCCCGGATGCTCCATCAGCACGTAGAGGGAGCTGCTGAGATAACATCACAATGGTTTGTGAAATTCAAACAGTTTCCTGGGCCTCCCTGCCTCTCCTCCTTCCTGCAGATCTGGCTTTGGCTCCAGTACAACCAGGTTGTATCAGGTTGTCTCCTCCAGGTTTCTAGACTCAGCACTGACAGTGCAGGGCTGAGCTCTTAGCTTTGACTTGGCCCATCACAGCCTGGACCTGCAATTTCTGGGGCTGTCATCTGTGTATAGACTCTGCTGTTAAAACCTAAACTTTCATATGCCCATATACGAATGGCAGTCTTTGCACGCCTTGGAACTTGATAAAATTAGGCTTGTGCAGACAAAAGTCCCCTCACATCTACTTTTTTCCTCCTAGCAGAGTAAGCCCTTTTTTAAACACCACTCCAAAGAATTCCTGAGCATGCTGGAAAAAGCTGGTAGAGTTGTTTAACATAGGCAATACAACATATTTTTTTCTTGACCTCACACTTGGAAGCTACTGAGCCCTTTGGCTTTAATTAACACAAAATACGTCTGAGGCAGATATTTGGCATGGGAGAGCTTAGTTTTCAAAATACGAAGATTAACAAAGTTACGAGCCATGAAAAAAATGGTCTTACAAAGTAATGAAAAATAGGAAATACTTGTAAAAAGCAATTCTGTCAGCCTTTGTGTGTGATACGTATCATCAAATACAGTTCCACACCGTGCAATTAAGGATGTTATCCAATATCTGTATTTATTTATGAGCTACTGCTGATAAAAATACAATTTTATAATAAACAGCCTGATACATACAAATAATAAAATCTGTATTTCTGTAAACTCACACAGGCAAGTAGTGCAGTGTCTAGCATGTAATACACTGTGCCAGATCCCAAGAGTTATTAATAAATGTACACGTGTTGTGGGCAAAACAGTCTCAACTTGGGGAGTTTCACTTAATTTATTGCCAATTAACATAAACATTTAATTACCAATTGGGGTATTGAGAATCCAAGAAGACAAACGACGAAGTAAAACCTTAGGGAAATGCCTTTCTTCCCCTTTCAACTTCAGTTCAACACCTCTCCTTTCCCGTTCCTAGCTGCAACTCCCCTTGTTTTCACCTCTGCTCAGTCCTTCCCAGTCCCTCTGCCAAGATGACGGGCCTGCGGCGGAGGAGGTCGGTCTCAGTGTGCAGTGGTTTATTTTTGCCGCTCCTTGCTCCTGATTCTTCTCTTCTGCTTCTCCACTGCTCCTTCCTTCTTGTTTCCTCTGCCCTGGGGTGGATTGCCCATGGGCTGCAGTCCCTCAGGGGTATCCCAGCCCTGATGTGGGTCACCCCTTTGCAGAAGTGTGTCTCCAGCCATGCCGCAACAATGTCCCCTTCCATATGTCTACAACAGCGTCTCCTCCACCATTTCTCCTGCCCATCATAGTTGCTGCTCTTTCTTCAACTTGTCTGATCACCACGGGCTCCCCTGAATGGTGGAGGTTTGGTGGGCAATGGGGTGCTCACACTGGCTGTGACCAGCCCATGGTGGTTCATGGCCTCCTGCCACAGGGCCCCCCACGGCCCCCCACCACCTCACCCTGCCAAGTGTGCCCAATGCACCACCCGCAGCACCCCCCATACAGCTCAGCTGTGTCTGAGCATATAAAAATACTTGCAGTTCTTAGGCGATGTGACTGACTGAGATGAAGACTGAAATCTTAAATTGCCATGAAGATGTGGCAAATTATTTGCTGTAAATCTTTGTTTGGAAGGGTAAATACTTTAGTCATTCATAAATTGTACAGCGATATCCTAAGGACTAACTAGAACAAATAATGAATTATTGTGAAAATTGATTTGATAGCACCCTATCTGAAATAAAAGTATATGGTTAGAAACAAAGTGGATATAGGTTAAAATGAGGTGTGCATTCTTGCCAAGAGTACTATATTTTGGCTAGAGTTAAAAAGCAGTCTAGATTATATAAGAAACCTTCTTATCCGTATTTACAACTAAAAGAAGAGCTGCACTACAGCAGAATGGTCTGCTGCTTTATTCTTTTTCTTTATGTCAATTTGTTTTTACTAATCTGTTGAGATGTCACTTATTCTTGCCTGCCTCCTTGCCAGACACTAAGAGCAAAGAGGACTTGTGGGGTGATGAAAGAGCCACCCTGCAGACCTCTTTCAGGCAGTTAATTGCATTGAACTCCTCTGGTTTTCATGAATCATATGCACATAGTGCAAAGTGCAGCGCTTTGCACCCCCCAGAGAGTAGTAATTTCTTGTTTCTGATGCTTCACACCGTATCTTTTCCTTTTTTGAAATGTTAATTGTGTCTAAACATGGGAGCCAGTTTTATACATGAGGAAGGCAATGCAATCAATGACCACTTTCAGCATTTAAATTACCCATTTTTGTGAGGATCAATGTTGGTAAGAAATTTATCACTGGAAGGAACTAATGGAACTCATGACCAAACTGGATCAATTTTAGATAAAGCAGAAGCAGACCCCACCACAAAATAATAAAATCTATTTAATATGGACATCAAATGCCAACTGATGTGTGCTTTTACAGTAGAGCAGAAAGTAGCGGTATCTTTAATAATCACAAAATTATTGACCTGAGAAGGTAAAAGACCAGTGCTTCTGTCCTCCCACAAGACGTACAGCTTGGCTATTAACACAGGCCCATATACTAATGCATTACATTATTCAAGCATGTGCAATAACAACTGAGAAAAAAATGCTCTTTGCAACTGAATGGTCTTTTCCATTACCCTTGTGCCAAGATGATACCAGATACAATGGAGCATGAAGAAATGTTACATGATATGTGTTTTCTAATGTACATTTCTTGTTCTTACATTGCTTGTACAAAAGTATGAAAATTGTGGTGAGACATCCTTCATTACAAGTAATAGCAAAATAGCTAGCGAGGTAGGTGGGTTCTTAAAAGTGACAGTATTTAAAGATAACATTTTCAAAACACTCTTTTTTAGAATCCTCTTTTTTTTTTTTTTTTTAATGATTTCTCATGTTGTTAGCAACTACAGAACTTTGAGTAGCTAGTGACCAGTCTACAGGACTAACTGCACCAACATTTCAGTTTGACTGACTGTCCAAACAGCAGTTATGACAGCAGAGACACAATTCTGCATGGGACTGAAAGACCAACATAGTGAAGAAGGAAATATAATGGACAGCCTGAGGATGTCATTTGCAATTGTTGACTCAAAAAACCCCACCAAACAAGCCAAAACCCAGTTAAAGGATAATTTTGCCTGAAAAAGCCTTGTAGCAGTACCTATTGTTTTAATGACAGACTTTGTGTGTTGTATGCCAGGAGACCAGCAATGGAAAACCCAAGGTAAAAAGATACTTTTTTTATGTTTGGGCCATTTTTCAATAGGCATGAGGGAACAGGCTGCACTGGTATCCGAATGGTTTCATTGCGGCCATAGTTTATGTAGATAACCTTACCCTCAGCTCTTCCATCCAAAGGAAGCAAAAGATCTTGAACAGCCTGTTCCTTCCAGATATTTCCACTCTGCCAGAGGGAATTCAGCTCCTGTTCTGAAAGTGAACTAAAAAGCTGATCTATTTTTCCTTTGTGAACAAATCTGTTCAGACCACTGCCTTTTGCCAGATAGAAAAGAGCCAGAGGGTGCCTGGAACGATGCAGGGTTCCATAGAGCTCTTTGAAAGACTCACTTAAGCGTCTAATAAAGGTTTCCATTTTCCTGGAATCTTCATCTAGTTGTTTTATATTTTGGGGCCAGAACAACAAGGAGGCTAGGAAGAAAGGCTCTACACACTGTGAAGTTGGTTCCACTTCCTGTAGAATGCTTAGAAGCAGATTTCTCAGCGCCTCAGAGCGATGTAACTTAGCAGATTTAGGTTTAATGCAGTTCAGAACAACATTTGCCAAAATCAAATTCTGTTTGTCTTTCAGAGTTGCTTGTGCATTCTCCTCACACAAAAATGCATATGCTTCCACTACATCTTCTATTTCTCTGTCAGCATTTTGGTGATTTCTGTGGAGGTATTCCAAAATGCCAGAAAATGAGCCTGCTTTGGAAGCCTCCACAGTGTCCCTGTATGCTTCTATGTACTGGTACATGGTCCACTTTGAGACCGGTTCACATTTCAGTTGCTCAAAACGTAAATCAGAAAATATTTCCGTGTATTTGGTAAAACGGTCTTGAACCTTCTCATACAATTTTGCTTCTACAATTTCTTTTTCATTGGTGTGTGGTTTGAAAAACACAAAGTAGTCTTCAAAAAAGTCAAATGCCCTTTTCAACCGTGATTTCAAACTACATAAAAAGCTGGAATGACGTTTAAGTACCTTGAGCATTTCCCTCTCTGTGTTAGGGTTATCTACATTCCAACCACCATTTCCTGATAGATACTTTGTCATATTTTTTCTACACTGTAAGTCTTTTTTGCTGAAAAAAGGAATGTGCCAAAGGACATCAATAACATAAAGACCAGTTTCTATCTCTCCCTGATAACCAGCAGTATTGTACATTTGAAACTTTCTTTTAAGCTTTTGATGCTGCAGATGTTGTTTATTGTCTGCGTTTTCAGCTTGCTGCTGAGATTCTCTGAAAGCGTGTGAAGCATCCTCAGCAAGCTCTAGCAAGTATTCCAGTTCCTCAGCTGTCAGGACTGCAGTCTTTGCTTTGCACTCTACATGGTGTCTTAGCTTACTTCTAAAGACTTGACCTAGTGTGTCAGATATGTATGAATTGTGTGGTGCTCTTTGTTTGGCTTCTTTGGCCCAGTATAATGCAGAGTCAAAATTCCTTTCTTTAATGTAGAAGTATCTTGCTAAGGCCTGGCAAATGTAACTGTTTTGCTCAAATCTAGCGGATGCTTGCTTTAACACATACTCCACGTTACCACGCTTCTCTTCCCTATGAATGGCTTCAATTAAGGGGGAAAACAAAGTGTCTGACTCATCGCCATGTTCTTTGCGCTGTCTAGTAATCAACAGGGTTTGTATATCACGGATAAGTTTGTCTTGCTTTAGCAAAGTCCTATAAAATAAATCTTCTTTCAATAACTGCAATGTAATTTCACTTTTAGGCAAGTCATAGGTTAGTTTCAATTCTGTTAGGCAGTGAGATGCTATCAATGGGTGAATGATACGAAGACCTTTGTATCTCGTGTATTCATGCACCTGATCATATATTAGAATATTGGAACAAATTCCCATCTTTTCTATCAATTTGTCTTTACTGCAGCCAATCTCTTGAGAATTAATTCCTAAGAATTCTTCACATAGTGATATTGAAACTACAGCTGTTCTTACATATGAGTTTAACAGTGTTAGATAGCAAACAAGTTTCACTGGTTTAGAGGCAGTATTCAAGTTACGCAAGGTATTTTTTACCACTTTTTCTATGTACTGTGGATCGAAGTTTTCCTTCATAATCATAAATGAATAGAAATTGTCAGGATTTGGATACATCTTTTGAATATATTTTAGTTTCTGATCAAAGGCCCTTTGCTCTTTTTCAGAAAGCATATGTTTTAAAGAAGTACTGTTCAAGAAATTGATTGTTGAACTTTCATCAGGATTCTGAGATCTCATACAGTTTAGAATGATCACTAAAGGAGTTAAATACCGAATGCATTTTTCTGTTATAGCCGCCTGAATTTCTTTCTGCAGAAAATAGACATTTTCTTGCTCTTCAAAATCATCCACAAGAAGTAACACTGGTAAATAGCCTGTGTCGTTGTTTGCTCCACAGGTGAGTAAAGTTGTCAGCTGTGTTCCGAAATCACTTGTTTTGTTTTTCAGAACAGCGCATCTGAATCGCTCCCGGAGATCCCAAAGGATATGCATAGCTAATGTTGTCCCACCACAGCCTGGGTGGTGGTAAAGGTTGATAATTTTTACAGGTGATTGATTAGGACTGTCAGCTGTAGACACAATTAGGCGTTCAAGCTTTTCATAACTGTCCCTTCTGATAAAATCTGAAGTATACTTTTCAGAAGAAAAATAGAAATTCCACCATGATACTTTACCACCTCGATAAAAAACTTCTTCCCGCTCTTTCAGGAAATTTTTGAATTTATCTTCATCCTTCTCTATGCCTGTGTCTTTGCATTCATTCTCACAAAGTATTTCCAATGCTGACATGGAGTCTTCTTCCTTCTTTAGAAGAACGGTAGAATGACCAACAGAGGGCAGAAGTCTTACAGAAGACTGAGTCACTGATTTTAATTTCATGATGGTACCATTTACCATTTGCAGGGATAAATTGGAAACACATTTGTTTGAAAGTTCTTCCTCACTAATGCCTCTAGCATGCAGAAGATCTTTCCATCGCTGGTACGTACCTGCACCAATGCAAATGCAGGCCATGTATTCTAGTCCCTTTAATTCTTGGTAAAATGTCATAAAAGTCTCAGTAAGGGGATCCGCTGAATCTTCCACTGTGGAAAGCAAAAGAAACACTACTAAAAACTTTCCACTCTGCTTTACATCGTTGTGTGAAAGAAATGAAATCATTTTTCTGACACCAGCAGCTCTGTCTCGTTGCCATGAAATGGGATCTAATGGTAATTTGTTATTGCCTTTGAAGTCATATCCACCATTGCATAAAATCCAGTTGGTCTCCTGATGCAGTTTCAGCTTTGCAGCTTGTTCAGAAATTGGATCCACCATGTTTTCATAATAATCTGGGAAGTAAAGTTTGGCATTTTGATTTTTTTGGTAAGTATTGAACACGCCATTAATTTCTGATTCAAAGTCAAAGTCAAGCACAGCAAACCATTTGATTTCCTGTAAAAAGTCTAAGTACAAAGCTTGACTTGGGTGGCACTTGTTTGTTACCAAAATGTAGTAGTCATAATAAGAGCTATCTAGTGAGTCCCTGTTACCCGTGAGCAGACTAATTAGCTTTAGCCCTTCATTCTTTGACTCCTTTTGCTTTAAGTTGTATTCTTCCTCTGCTTTTTTACGAGAAACTGCTAAAGATGTCAAGGTACCTTTAAAAGTTTCAAATTCTTTCGTATTTTGAATATTTTTGGAACTAGCTCCATCCCGGATGAAGACAGCTTTTTTCCAACTCTTAGTCTTATATTCGTACGTGTTGGTAGAGAAATATTTTGCTTCACAGATGTGGTGTTTGGGAACCACATCTATTTCAATGACAAACTTATGTGACGGAGTTCCATTTTGTAATAATACTTCCACAAATCTAGGTTCTCTAATGCAATCTTTTGCAATGCTGATGTATTGCCCATGAAAGTGCTTTGCGATGTATTTATTTAAATGGTCAACGTATGCTGCTTTATCGGTAACTTCTATTCCTTCAATTTCCCCATGTGGATTGTCACGTACTCCAAAATGAATAGTGCCATTTGTGCGGGAGTTCATGCAGGCTGCAGCAAATCTAAAGGCTTCATTGCTAAATTTCATCATGATGTCCTCATCTGCTGCCTTCTCTGTGTTGGTAAGTAATTTGAATTCATGTGCTGGATCAATGAGATTGAGTGGCCCCGTTTCAGGGACATTAAGAATATTATACTGTATGTATCGAGTACCATCACTGAAATTATCAAAAGGATATGGCATACACATCTTCCCAGTTGGGTGCTGGCTGCTTGACAGTGCCTTCTCTGGTACATTCTCTGTGTCAGCTGACTTTGTTGCTTTTTCATCTTCTATGGGCTCCATCTTAGAATCCTGCAGCGTACTGGAAGTAAGTGACCCATATGTCTTCTGGCACTCTTTCTTTGCAGTTTCTCCATCTTCTTCTCCATCAAAACTTTTTTCAGTACCTTCTTGATCCAAAGCCTTGTTTGAACCTTTAGCTAGAATGTCATGCTCCTTCAGGAAATACGTTATTTGGAGAGTAGGCCCAAGAGGTATGCCCATTTGCACAAAATCTGCTTTAGTCATCAGTTTCAAAGTAAAACCAGTCACTTCTTGGTTAAACAGGATTTCTGCGTATTTCTGGTCAATCTTAACAACTTCAGTTGCCCATTGTTTGACTTCCTCTTTTGTCAACTGTTCAATATGTTGATATGAATGTGATTTCTCATTTTTTTCAGTGTTTGCATTTTCCATTCTCTAAGGAAAAAAACCACAAAATTGCTAAACAAGTGATTTACAATAGCCTATTAACTGAATAACATGCATTTCCTTGCTATTATCAACGATTAATATCTTCATTAGTGTAATCTGCCACATGAAATACAATAGTTTGATTAGGGGATATCACGGGAATGTCATGTAAGATCATATATAAGGCATTAGCTACTTATAAGAAACAGATTTATTACAGAATGATTTTATTTGAATCCTGTTTTTAAACCACTTCTGTAGCTGACACTACACAAAAATTGCGACTGATACCTATTTGTGGTCATTTGGACACCTATTTTGTGGTTGTATGGGCCATCCAGTAATAAAAAAAATAAATAAATCATAAAATCATACAATATCCTGAGTTGGAGGGGACCCACGAGGATCATTGATTTCAACTCCTGACTCCACACCGGGCAACCTAGAAGTTAAACCATATATCTACGAACATTGTCCAAACATGTCTTGAACACCAACTGGTTTGGGGCCATGACCACTTCCCTGTGGAGCTCGTTCCAGTGCTTGACTACCCTCTCAGTGAAGAATTTTTTCCTAATATCTAATCTGAACTTCCCCTGATGCAGCTTTAAGCTGTTCCCTCGTATCCTATCACTGGACATCAGACAGAAGAGATCAGGACCTCCCCCTCTACTCCTCCTCATGAGGAATTTGTAGACAGCAATGAGGTCACTTTGCAGCCTCCTCTTTTCTAAGGCAAACAAACCTAGTATCCTCAGCCGCTCCTCATAAGTCGTGCCCACTAGTGCTTTCACCATCTTTGTTTCCCTCCTTTGGACACGTTCTAATATTTTTATATATATTATAAATATATGTATTTATATGTATATAATATGTTGTGGAGCCCAAAACTGCACGCAGTACTCAAGGCGAGGCCACACCAATGTTAAGTATAGTGTGACAGTCACTTTTTTTGACCAGTTCACTGTACGGTGCCTAATGCACCCCAGGATACAGTTGGCTCTTTTGGCCACCAGGGCACATTGTTGATTCTTATTGTGCTTACCATCAACCGAAACCCCCAGATCCCATTCTGCAGGGCTGCACTCTAGCCTCTTGTCCTCCAATCTATATGTAGAACCAGGATTACACTGTCCCAGGTGCAGAATCTGCCATTTGTCCTCAATTAATTTCATACTGTTGGTGACTGCCCAGCACTCTAATCTACCAACATCTTTCTGTAAGGCCTCTCAGTCAATGACTCCTATTAATTTAGTATCATTGGCAAACTTGCTTAGTGTGCACTCAAACTGCTGTGTGCAGGTCATTGATAAAAACACTGAAGAGAACTGGCCCTAAAATTGAGCCCTGGAGAACACCACTAGTGACTGGCCACCAGCCAGATGTTATTCCGTTTACTACAATGCTTTGAGTCCAACCCTTCAGCCAGTTGTTCACCCATCATGTTGTGTACATGCCACAAATGGCTGTCATGAAGTTCCCGGTTTGGTAAAGAGGAAAAATGAACCATGCACAGAAATGCAACCTTTTTTTTTTTTTACCCTTAGGCGTGGTTAAGTACAGAATTTGCTTAAATAACACTGCAAAGAGACATCAGGGTGGAAAGATACTGCTGTGATTACTTAGCTGTTGCTATTGCAAATGGAAGGAAAATCTTTTCCATATTACCTTTTCAGTACCTTTTACATTCACTAAGGTTTCTCAAATTAAACAAAAGAAAAGTAGTTCAGCAGCATTTGTGGATATAAGTGATGGGAAGAAGAACATTTTACAGTCCACTTAGTCTTAGTAAATGTGGACTTTTTTGCAAAAACTTTAAAGAAATAAAATAAAATAATTTCCCTTAATAGTGTCTAATTTAACTTTATCCTGTCAGTTCCCTTGGGAGAGTTATGCTCTGTCATCTGAAATTTGTACTTTATGAAATTGCACCCAGCTACAGTTGTTGCATTGGTGGTAATGGTCTCCTCCATGCACCTTTTCTTATTCATAGCTGAATGTTCCTGAGACAAAATGACTTCTTAGATTTTTTCAGTGAAATTTTGTTTTCTGAAAGAACACTTGGTTAACTACGCCGCCCTGGTGACACGCTTTCCTCAATCTATTATTTGATTTCCTAAACTGTAAACTTTAACAAGAAGCAATAGTAAAGGTTTCTTATAGCTACTGCAGGAAATCAGCTGTCCTACCTTTGGCCAAGCTGCCTCCTGATTTAACTAATGAACTGTGAGAGCAGAGAAAAAAGTGGATCTGTGGGTTATGGAAGCCTGCAGTTGCATTTTATTTTAACAGACCCTCCCTTTTGCTTACAGAAAAAAAGAAAAACTAGTTTCTAGTTCTTTAAAATGCCACTATGGTAAGCACATATTGTCAAAAATTGAGGGTGCAGGGGGAAAGAAGCTCGGTGTTTTCATTCCGTGACTGAAGTAGTTACCATATTCACCAGTAACTCCACCCACGGTGTCTAAAAGCTGAGAAAAGAAACTGAAACTAAAGCACTTCTGCTCAGAGGCAGTGTTCAACGCAGTAACATAAAAGTATTATTTTAATTCCCACCAAACTTCTACTTTCCAACAGCGGTACAATTTACTTCTAACATAAAATCAAGCTTTTTTATGTCCTTAAAACAGTTACTCCATGGTTTAGTGTTTGCAACCCCCCTAATGAGATAAAGCTTCAGAATGGGATACTTTCATTTCCTAGACTTCATGTAGCATTTCTAGGTTTCATGTTACTGACTAGTTAATGATTCCAGCAAACTGAAACACTTTAAATATGTCCTTTTCCAACACGGAACAACTCTATCATAGTATTTCTGCAGAATAATTTCTTTGAGGACATATTCCTCAGGACTATTTCACTTTAATCTCATAACAACCACTTTTCATGTGCAGACATTTAACAGGTTTGGAAGAGTTTATTTTAGTAGATTATAGATCATCTTATATATAAAATTAATGTCTCAAAAAATGGTATCAGACTAAGCCATCAGATCTTCATAAAGTATTCCAGCCTAGAGGTAAATATGCATGTACTTACTGTAACTGTTCTGTTCTGCAGGTTTCGTATGGTTGTTCAATACATGTATTTTGTTCAAGCAGGAAACCCAACAGCTAAAATTCAGCTGAGCTGCTCTTCTAAAATATGGGAAAAAAACCCCTAAAGTTAGTTTATAAACTTCTAATAGAAATCTGGGGTCAGAAACAGCAGGAAGGAAAGAGCATCAATAGACGTATGATCAGTTTTTACCGGGGGCAAACACCCATCTCTAGAGGAGAGAAATGACAGTGCCTGCTAGAGAATATTTATAACACCTTACCTTTTCCTTGCATGCTTCTAATTTACCCTTCAACACGGCATCTAAATGCTGTAGACTGGGCAAGTCAGAAGCTGGGCGTTGCAGAGAAATAGGAGGAAATAGATGCTGGGTGTTTGGGAGGTTCTACTGCTCTCATCCCCTTTTGCTTTCTCTTTTACCAACCAAGGTTGCTTCTGGTCTGCCTCTTCCTAACTTCCTGTTTGGGAAATCATTGTTCTCTTAGGAAATTAATGCAAGACTTCTGTTCTAGGATGCCTTTATTAAAACACTTACACAGCATTCTCTTGATCTGTTATCCAGAAACTTGAGAAATTAGGAAACGCTGACTGAACAATATGTAGCTAATAAAATGGAAGTAATTAGACATATGGTCTTAAACCAGACGGATTTTCCTGGAATGAGGGGGAAAAAGGGGGAATAATACAAGAGGTGATTTTGAGAAATGTGAATATTCTTGAATATAGGCACTTTTGAATAATCAGGCTTACTGACTGTTGTGGTTTAGGCCAAATCTGCCACTGGGGACATGGGGGACCCCAGATGGGACCGACAGATGCTCCCCTTTACCCCTCTTCAAAGGGAGAGGCAGAGGAGGGAAAAAGAGACTTATGAGTTTAGAAGGAACTAAACTACTTTAATGAAATATTAATAATAAAATAAAAAGGAAATAATGAAAAATATACAAAACCGTATCAAGCTCCCAGGACGACAACCATGACACCGGCTGGCACTGGGGCAGTCCCAGGCTGGACTCAGTGACAGACAGGAACTGGATTCTGGATCTGCATTCAGGATCGGGATCAAAGGCAGATGAACAGAGTCCTCAGATGTCAGCCATTGAAGAAAAGAGAGAGAGATGACCCTCTGCTCCCTCAGCTTTTATAGTGAGCATGATGCAGATGGGATGGAATACCCTGTTGGTCAGTTTTGGGTCACCTGTCCTGTCCACTCCTCCCCACAGGTGGGACCCCACTGCGCTTTTCCGCTTCCGACCCTCCAACGGGGCAAGTAACAAAGTTGGTTGGCCTTGGGTGTTATAGCAATAAGTATAAGCAAGAGCCTCTCCGCATACCATGCCTGGGCATCAACCATAAACATTAGTCTTATCACTCTGAGAGAGCAA
This sequence comes from Ibidorhyncha struthersii, assembly GCA_013398815.1. Classification (NCBI taxonomy): domain Eukaryota; kingdom Metazoa; phylum Chordata; class Aves; order Charadriiformes; family Charadriidae; genus Ibidorhyncha; species Ibidorhyncha struthersii. The sequence continues at coordinate 812,441 of VZSZ01011425.1, read as the reverse complement.
ACGTTGCCTGCACAATATGCTGTTAATTTCAGTAGTTAGAAGAGGCCCAGCTAAGAAGCAAAGTTACTGAACAAAATTGGTCCTGTTTTACCTCAAACCAGGACACTGACTCGCTCCTTGTCTTGGTTGCTTGATTTCCCACACTGCAAACATGTTAGTTTATTCCTAATCTCCTTCTTTGGAGGTAACAACTAGTTTGATTTGAAGGGTAGCTTGGGTATAGTTCTGTGGATAGTTTACTCCAGAAATGTTTTCCCTTCGGCCATGTGCTTGGATTGCACTGTACCATCCTCCAGTGCCCAACGAACAAGCTTTATGTTGCAATACCCCGTTATCGACTGCTTCTACTTTCAATGTGTGGGAAAGTACAAGGGGAAAGAGTAAAGACAGTAATAGGAAATGTACAGTTGGCACTGCCTTAGGAGAGGAGGCAGTTTTGCTCCTCTTTTAGGAGTGTGCAAACAGTAAGTGGAATCTCCATTCATATTGGCAGCGGTTTTGTGTCCAACCCCACAGATGAAGAGGTTGAAAATCCTTGTATTGGGTGTAAGTGCCCATATTGGAGCAGTTCATGAAGGACTGCAGCCTGTGGGAAGGACTCAAGCTGGGACAGCAGAAAAATGTGAGGAGGAAGGAGCAGCAGAGAAAAATAGCTATGGACTGAACAAACTGTTATGAACCGACCACAGCCTTGCATTCGCCATCCCTCTGCACAGCTTGGGATGGCAGAGGGAGGAGGTGGAAGAGTTGGGAAAGGAGTGAAGTTGTGCTTGGGAAAATGGATTACATTGGAGGGAAGTTGTTTTAGTTTTTTTTCCTTATCTCTCACCACCCAACTCTATTTTAATTGACAATGAATTAAATTATTTTTTCCCAAGTCAGGTCTGTTTTGCCCATAATGGTAACTGGTAAATTATCTCGCTCTCTTTTTCTTAACCCAGGAGCTTTAGCATCTTACTTTCTCCCCTGTCCTGCTGAGGAGGGGGAGTGAGAGGGTGGCTGGGTGGGCATCTGGCAGCCAGCCAAGGTCAACCCACCACAATCCTTCAGAATGATATCTGTTCTGAGAACGACTGGGTGAGGTCACTAGCATACTGCGAGTTTTAGAAAGCAAACAGCACCTTCTGGCCACCACAAAGCCAGCTGTGGAAAAGCCAGCATCTCTTCCAGCTGTTGATGCTGATCATACTACTATTGCTTTCTATCCTTATATGCTTCCCTATGTACTTTAGCTACGTGTGTTTCTTAAGTCCTGGCATGCACCTGTCTGCTATTGCACAAATTCTTATCGGAAAAATTATATCACTACCTGTTGAATCCCTAATTGCTACACTTTTCAGGAATGCATCCTCTGCAGATAGAATGATATAGCTGTACATTAAACACTCCCATATATTCTCATGTCAAGGCTAAGGGACACAAACTAATGCTTGATGTGATGCAATAAAAACATCACCTTTCCAGGCTATGGTGCAGGTCTGACATTATTTTAGGCACTCTGGTCTGAAAAAGACATAAGAAATAATAATATTGCCTTTGACTCAGCACGTGGGACTCAGAGAACACCAAGCGCCATGAAGTGCAGCATCTGCTTTAGATGCTGCTGGCCCTGAGCACTGTGGATGCATTGCTGCACCCTTTTGCTTGGGGGAGAGCGACTGCTTTCTCTGGCAGATGCCTTTGTTTATAGAGACATAGCCTTCTTCCCTGGAGATCATTAAAGTTTTCCCCCTGTCACTGTGTGTGCTTGCTGAGGCAGCTGGTTACTTCTCATCTGTTGAAATCCAAGCAATGCCCAAATTGAGCTGTTGCCCCAGAGGGACTGGTGAGTTTCCCCAGCTTCACCCCAGTTTATAGGGTCACAGCTCTGCTGCCGGTTAGAAGGACTTGCCTGGTGTTCCAGGTTACCCACCCCATGTTCGAGGCTGCTGGCTGGCAGGCTCTGCAGAAAATATAGCCTCGTATTAACCATATCATTGCTGGTACACCTGGCTAGCTGTGTCTTCTCATCTATCACTACCACTAATCAGCTTCAATCCTACTAGTCTTGTGAGACAGACTCCTCTTTAGATGCTCTACTCTCTGTGCTTTGACTAAGTTGTTCATCCATTGTTTTCACAAGGTTTTGGCTTGGTATATTTTTTGGTCTTGGCTATTTCCATTAACCAGGTTTGCTGTTTTGGTATGGTATGTCTTGCCTATTTGGACATCAGCAGCATCCCTTTCCCACAAGTTTTTTCCCTTCAGATGCCATTTGCAGATATTTCAGCATGAAGTTTGTTGATGTGGTTCTCCAACTGTCCTGATGTCAGCTGGGAAAGAGTTAATTTTCTTTCTAGTGATTGCTGTGAAAGGAATGTCAATTATGCTTGTTGGTTTAGTTGTTGCTAAGCAATGTTTAAACTTTTCAAGGAGTCTTTTCAGCTTCCCATAGAAGCTGAGGAGGAGCACAGACAGAACGATGGAATGGCCAGTGGAATATTCTGTACCATAGACATCATGCTCAGTATATAAACAGGGGTTGGCCAGGGCAGAGAATTAGCAATCACTGCTCTGGAAGGTATCAGTTCACCATGTGGTAAGCGTGACTTGTGTCATTATCATTATTGTTGTTATTTTCCTTTTCTCTTATTGTTCTATTAAACTGTCTTTAGCTCAACCCACAAGTTTTTCTCCTTTCCCTTTCCCCTCTTTTCTCCCTCTTCTCTCTGCCCTTCTAGGGGGAAGGGGGAGAACGGCATGAGCGGCTGCATGGTCCTAGCTGCCGGCTGGGGTTAAACCACGACACCAGCATAAAATTAACTCTTCTAGAATGACTTCGTTATTTATTAAAACAAAAATTCATATTGGATATCAGGTCTTTCCCTGTAGTTTCATTATTCAGCAAAAGTGAGTCAAAAATACTATCTTGTTTCTCAGTGACTGGTGTGGAAAGTCACCACTGAAATCCTCTCCCCCACTGCATAGGAGTTGTTCTCTAACGCATATTAGTAATTCCCATAATGATACCATTCCTTCTGCATTTTCTTTGTCTACTGAAATTAGAAATCACTGTTCATATTCAGTGTGATCTGTAGATCAGACTGACAGCAGTTCTCAAGATTCCAGTTACAGGAGCTTCCAGTGTTATTTTGATTTCTGCTGTTTCCTCTAATTTCTTTATATTTGTCAAATCATTATATGTACAATATCATTCTGTCATTTCAACCTTCACTCTATCTTATGACAGCTATATTCCATGATTATTACTTCACTGTATTTCTGTTACCTTAATAATTCCTCCTATCATATTGTGCATTGACACTTTAAATAACCCAGCCAGCTCCTTGAGCTCTTCTTATTAGTGAAAAAAACATTTGCATGATCTTTACAAAACTTCTTTCTTCTTCCCTTTTTAAAAAAAAAAAAAAATCAGCCCTTTTCTTTACTCTGTTCCCTAAGTTACTACTTACCCATTTCTTATGTTGGTCCTCCTTCCTTTCCTAGTGATACCTACCGATATTTATCTGTACCAGCATCTGCTCTAATTTTCAGGTGTGGAGGTCACACAGAAGTCTCCAGAGCTTTTTCGCTTCGGAGGCAAATAACTTCTGTGTCTACTCTGGCAATAGCCTCTCAACTTTTCTTTAACAAGACTTACTAGTCACATAGGTCTGCATTTTCCTGCTGCTGATGTGACTGTCTGGCCATGTCTCTCATCAGTTCCTCTGTTTGCTCGCCATCCTACCTTCAGTTCTTTCTCAACACTTCCTGCATGTTACTCTTCTTCCTTCTAGGTTTGTGCTTCCTGAGGCTTCTCTATAAGGAAAGGAAATGAAACTGAAATGACAAATGCTAATCAGAAATGCCCACAAATCCATATAGAGTGATCACCGCGCTGTATTCTTAATGTTTTTCTGCCTGCTGCCACTGGCCCACAGGAAAATACATTCCCTGGCATTTACTTAAATTCTCGGTTGCTGAATAGGGAAAGTCGAGTGAACTGCAAATGATCATTTTCCCCGGGGATGAGTCTTGCAAGCACTGTAATGCTAATAGCAACTAGTCCAGAGAGAGCAGGACCTGCTAGTCTTTTAGGAGCAGTAGGCAGGTCAGCATAGGTCATTTCCACATAGTTCTTGGTTTGTCAGCCAGCAGAACTGATGTTCAGATTGGGACACACACCAGCCTTGCTCGGCTGTGCGCTCTGACGAACTCACAGCCTGAGGGAATCTCCGCAGGCATAAGCCTCCGTCGACGTAATCTTAGTGCTCATGTAAAGAGCAGCTGTACTCCTTTGATTATTGCAGGCCAGTTATCAGTTGAGCCACTCTGTGGGTGTTAGTTTCATTTTCTTAAATTGCTGGCTGTTTCCTGATCCTGTGTCATGGTACTGTATTTCCCTGAGCTGTGTTGTATGGGCTGATGTGACAACCATTCCTTCCCTGCACCAACATTTAACAGATGGCTCTTAACCTGACGTTCCCCAGCAGCTTGTGATCTCAGTGGGCTTTGAAGCAGTATCATCATTCCCCCGGTTCTGGCCTCTTCTCTTGCACTGTATGATTGTGTGGTGAGCTGCTCCAAGGAACTGAAGCACTCTGTTATATGTCAGCTTAGTCTATGGACAGATCAGATCTGGTTAGCTTTCTGTGAGGCTGCTTGAGCTCCTTACTGGTGCAGCTTACACCATACCAGTGGAAGGAGTGGAAGGTGCTGTGAAAACACATACTTGTACGGACATGTGCATTTGCAGGCTACAAAAATCTGCACAAACAACAGCTGAAATTGTTATGGATATTCTTTTGTGTTCTGCAATGTCAGTCAAAGTATGGGGAAGCTCTAACAGGTAATTGTGAAATGGGCCTGATTGCTTGTAACTTGTCTTGTTCTTTCCTGTTACCTTTTGTAAGGTAACTGGCTGCTTAAAAGGCTTGGGCACTGCGATTTGAAACACTGCTGTTACCTGGTTAGCTGCGTTTTGTGGAAATACACAGCTCCTTTTCCACCCTCACATTTTCCCTCTTTGTTTATGCCTTTTGTTATAAAATTATACATCACAGCCTTTATTCATATTCCTTGTAGTGGAACTCATAAGTAGATGATATCCTTGACTGATGAAGTTAGAGCAAAGATGTCTCTTGAGTACTCTTTTTTTTTTTCTGGTTTCCTAAATAGGCATGGTTGACAACTGGCACTCTGTGTGCCCTTTCTATGATGGCAGGCAGATAGAGACGGGTGCCGAAGCTCAGCAGTATTTTTGTGAAGATACATGCTGCTATGACTGCAGGTTGTGCAAACCTAGCTGAGTTAGCTAGCTTGAGTGTTGTGCAGACAGGCAGCAAGGACCCCTGAGGGGCTGGACCCCAGCGTATGTTACTTGGCCTACCCCTGAGCTATGTGGCCAGCACTGAACACCCATGTCCAAGGCACCTGGGGAGTCAGAGAACTGGAGGAAGCTGGGCTTGTGTCCTAGCTGCAGATCTAGAATGGACTAGAATAGACTATATCAGTTGGAAGGGACCTACAATGATTATCTAGTCCAACTACTGGACCAATTCAGGGCTGACCAAGCTAAAGCATGTTATTAAGGGCATTGTCCAAATGTCTCTTAAATACTGACAGGCCTGGGGCATCGACGACCTCTCTAGGAAGCCTGTTCCAGTGTTTGACCACCCTCTCTGTAAAGAAATGCTTCCTAACATCCAGTCTGAATCTCCCCTGCTGCAGCTTGGAACCATTCAGACCGGTCCTATACTGGATACCAGTGAGAAGAGATCAGCACCTCCCTCTCCGCTTCCCCTCCTCAGGAAGCTGCAGATAGCAATGAGGTTGCCCCTCAGCCTCATTGTCTCCAACCTAGATGAGTCCAAAGTCCTTAGCCGCACCCCATAGGACATTCCTTCCAGCACTTTCACCAGCTTTGTTGCCCTCCTATATATGTTGAGTAGGTCTTTCCTTTTCCTTGTCTTATTAGAAATGGGGGAAAAGGGATCACAGCACCTTTTGTTAGAATAACTTTTTCTACATACTAGAAGACATTTCATCTTTGTTGGTATGTTTTCCCACCAAGATAAAACAATTCTGGGGGCTTTTTCTAAACCTTTTTTCTCATTTATGTTGCTTCTCGAAGTCTCTCCTCATTTGGCTGTATCTTTCAGACACATTTGAAAGGAATTTCAAATGGAATCTAATTTTCTAACTGTCCTAGCCTGCTGTTTTGAATAGTGATCTGGAATATTTGAATATAAGTGGAATGTTCCCTACTTTTAGATGCAACTTGTGGATGGGAATAAGCATGACAGGCTTAGAGGACCTGGAAAGTGCCAGAAAGCCAGGTTTCGAATTTAATATGATTTCATAAATATAAGAAATCAGCAAGGTGAAGTTAAAGAGGAAAGTGTAGCTCTAAGGAAGATACATGAATGATGTCCACCACAATTTTGGTTTTGTCCCAGGTAAACTTTTGTTTTGACTTAGCAAAACAACCTTATTCATTTACCGTTAAGATGGAAAAAAAGTTATATAGAAGCTACTTTTTAGAACTAGAAGAAATATAAAAGGTTTACCTTGATGAAAATCTCAGGGTTGACATTAGACAGTACTTTTCTAAATAAGAACATGTGTTAATTTTTGGTCAGGGTATGCTATTGTATAGAGGTACTCTACTTCGGAAGCCCTACCCTAATATTTCTACATTAAATTGTATCTGAGTTATGAGATCCACAGTGACCAGCAGCTTTGTACTTTGCCCTGGAATGCAGCACATAGCCTGAAGAGATACATGCATATTATCTTTTGAGGTGGAGCAGGATTTCCAACATGCTGATATTTGCATTGCATGTTTAACTGAACTGTGATGCAAATTTATACTTGAACAGACTCCTTAGATGTCCAATCTTTTGTTTGTCATCTATGCTTGTCTACTGTTTATTTACCACAGATTCTAATCAAGAAATGATCCTTTGCTTTTTTCCCAGTTATTTTAACGACACAGCACAACTGTCACTTTCCATCCCAAGGCTGCATCAGTTTTGCTGCTTACGATGTGATCCCTTTTTATCTGTCTGTGAAGTGTTTGGAAACTTTTGCTGCAGTTCTCCTGCTCTCTAGAAAAGCCTTACAGCCTCCACAGAAAGGCAGTGAGGGAGCAGGGCTTCTACTCCATAGGAGCTGGGCTCTTCATACACTCAAGAGCCTTTATGAAGAATTACTTGTTGAGTAATTTCTGTGTAGGCTGACACGGACTGTTAAATTGTAAGCCAGTGATAAATATTGGATCCTGCACTTTGATGTTTTTAAGAGATGCTTATGAACAATATTCTGCAGTTTTTCATGTGTGAGTAGAGAATATACTCAAAAATACAGCATGCCTTACTGTTCAAGGGCATTCTAATACAATGGCACTAAATAAAATCTTGGTTGGCTGCAAAAATATACTCAACACGGCCATTTAGCTACCTAGAAAGTAGCTGTTATAAATCAGGAAGCCTCTTATAGGAAGCAGGATTGAGGAATCAGTCCCCCTTCAAATGTACAAGTCATCCGGGACATGCTCAGTTTGCATGTTTGTCAGAAAAAGTTAGTATTTGTCCACATTAGCTCCTTTCCCTTTCTCCTTCTTCCTGTCCCAAGCATAGTTACCCAGAACCTCCTGCCATCTCCCGTGGGAAGCCATTGCCCTCTAGCTCCCAGAAAGATGTATGATACAGATGCATGGATGGAAGTGTGGTGACAGATTTCCAAAGAAATTATGCTAACACTGAAAAAAAAGTCCATAGAAAATATGTGATTGTATTTTATCTAAGTAAGGCAAAAAGAAATAAAAAAGAATTAAAACAAAAAATGTTTTAACCTGAGATTATAAAACAATAAGCTCTTTCCTTTTCAAGGTTCAGCTTTCTACAGGTAGACCGTGGAGGTATGTGCACAGTGCTGTGCTTGTATTTTGCCTTCATACCTAGCTTAGCTGGCCATATATGTTTCAACGGGGGGGTTAATGGGATCACACATTCTCTTTACATTAACATGAGTTGCTGTGTTATAACTGCTAGTGACATTTTTGCTGAGAACTACCTACAAATCATCTCCCTCCCTGTGGTCACAGAATCACAGCATGGCTGAGGCCGGAAAGCACCTCTGGAGATCATCTAGTCCAACTCCTGCTCAAAGCAGGGTGTTAGGAAAATCTCATTCCCTAACTGTTACACCAATTAATCTTTATTGTATAAAATTGTATTAACTTTCTTTAAAAGTTTACATTGTATACTGAATAGCCATGCTTAAGGAAGCAAACTAAAGGACCTCAGCTCCTCATAAGGAGGAGGACAGCCTAGCCCCCGAGATAAGGACTTGGCTTCTTGGAATCTTAAAAGCTGTCCATGAAGGATAAAAGATACCCGTGGACAACCAAGATAATGCCAGCATCCTAGCTCCTCTAACACGTCTTTGAAACCCTCCCATTGTCTGTCATCATAGATAAGTAACTATAGCAAGACCGACCCCAGGGACACCTGATCAATAGAGAAGCACGTGGTTGATGACACCATAGAAACACAGTTGCTTTGCAAAGTGTTACTATGATTAGTAAATGGCAGTGTGTGTATGTTAAACAGCAATTAGTCAAATCGTGTTGCACCTAAACGGTTGAAGTGCTTGTAAAACTACACTCAGAGTGCCCCAATTCGAATGGGACACCTCATGTGCGCGAATAAAGAATTACTCTTGTAATACTGTGCTTTGCATCCTAGCCTCTCTCGTTAGTCAGCATGGGCCAGCTGTGAATTTTCATAACAAGGGTCAGCTACAGCAGGCTGTCCAGGACTGCATCCAGTTGGGTTTAAAACTCCTTTGCTGGATTTGCTCCAGTGTGTCCATGTGTTGTACTGGGGAGCCCAGCACTGGACCCAGCACCCAGATGTGTCTCACCATTGCTGAATAGAAGGGAAGGGTCACCTCCCTCAACCTGCTGGCAACATTCCTCCTAATGCCGCCCAGGATGCCATTGGCCTTTTTGATCTTACTGTATTCTTAGAAGGATTGTGGAATGTTAGTCTGTTGCGCTGGAAGAAGGGGTTAACGTTTCAAAGCCATAACAAGGTGTAAGATGGAGCATTCTCATATAAGCAGTGGTGAAAGCCCGAAGTGACATTCTTCAGTATTCTTATGAATTGCCTTTAAGCTATGGAGTAAGCAAAGACCAAGTACTACACACCACCTTGTGATTAGGTACAAGGGCCTGAAGCGGCTCTGACTGCTGCTGCTGTTTCTACACTCTGCTTCCACTTATGGCTTATCTTCCCTACCTTTTATCTCAAGTCCACAGCCGCACTTCATCAAGGAACGCCATTCTTCACCCTCATTGGTGGACAAATGAAATGGCAAAAGCCTCCACCAAAGGAAATGAAATGAAAACATGACAGGACTTTTTCTAAATTTTCCCCTCACATTTGAAGTTTTGAACATACTACATTCTCATTATCCAATCTCACATTTGAACAGCCCGATGTATACATCATCAGTTTAATGGACAAACTGTCCACTGGTTTGGGGAAGATTTGAAGTAGATCTTGCATCAATAAATAAAAGCCTATCAGTCTCTTTTGAATGTGGTAGTACCAGTGAGAAAAGGGCAAGAATCCAATATGAAAAGGTTTTCTTATTCATCCATTAAAATTCTGTGACACTTCAGAGCTGTTTTTTCCCCATCGTTTATTGCTTTTATACCTCCACCAAAAGGATTTCTCCACCAAAAGCAGCTAAGTGCACTGTGCAAATTTTGGAAGTATAGTAAAGAATGAGCACAGTTTGAATAGGAATTTAAACCACTGGTATGTTTTTGTTTAACAGCCAGTAATACACAAGACAGTGAAACAAAAATAGATGAGAACAATATAATATAAGCAGAAGGCAACTTGCCTGTGTTTGCTCTCTCTCCCTTGCAATAACATATTTCTATTTGCAGTTCTGCTGTCGTAGGTAGAAGAATTGTTTAAGCCAGACAATGAGTTTTTCTTCTTTCTATAGCAAAATAAGATTCCCTACCAGTTGAGTTTTTGTCGGTAAATTTTGCTTGTAAGCAGGAACGTGGCTGCCATGAGGTGCATGCACATTCACATTTTTACAGAGAGGTTGTAGGTGGATGCAGAGGAGAAGCCCCAGGGCAGCAGTGGGGCCGGGGGGGGTACGGCGGGGCTGGTGTGCTCTTCCTGTGCCGCTGCGTGACAAGGGAAGGGAGAGGACCTCCAGGGGACCTTTCGCTTGAGCTTCCCCAGAGTAACAGGCAGACTTTTGTTCCTTATTTATAAACCTAATGATAGATGTCCTTTCCAGTGAAAATGCATAGCCATACATGGACCCGCAGAACTATTAGACATTGTGTGTTGCGTAAACAAAATTATTTTATTAAAATACTGCACAGGTGTTTGCAGAAGTTTAAAAGACTGTTAGGGTGGACTTTTGTCTTAGATTGCTAGAGTCCCCTCACTTTATTGACAGATGGCTTAATTTGAAATGGCTTGCTGACCTATTATCAAGACATGGCACAGATTCTGAAACAAAATGTTTCAGGAGCCTTATAATGCATTTAGGCATGGGCCAAACATGCCTACGGTGAGCTTAAAGGAACAAAGAATGGAACTGATATTGAATTGACTTATTTTTGTTTGTCATGAAAATACTTAGAACAGTGTATACTCCTGGCAGTTTTAAATACAGAGGCTCCAGAGGTGGAGAAACAGTTACTTCTGTAACTCCATCTGCATTTTTTGCCCTGTGGCCCTGCAGTGAAATCAAATGTGGTAAGTTGGAATGGTGTCGAGCACTTCAGAAATCTGTATGCTCACTTCAGAGCAATTAAAATTTCCACTCCAGCAAGAAGAGGAGGAGGAAAGAGAGCAAAATCAGCCTTTGTACGTCCCAAAGGGCTGTCCCAATTTGAAACACACAAATGAAGTCAGCCTTGAATGAAGGAGAATTTGTGGGGATGGCCCCTGAGCTTCTCGGTCCTTCAGGACAACTTCAGTACTTCAGAGTTCTGCCCAAATGTTTCTGCTTACAGTCTCTGCCTGACGCCTTCGTGTCAGAGGATTATTTCTTAGGGAGCAAATCTGGTGACTGTGTTCTCTTTGAGATCACCTCAGTACTTCTCCCAAATCTGGGCAGCACCAGCTGCCTTGTGAAGTGCCAAGTCCTCTTTTCCTCACACGCAATAGTGAAGTTGTCCTTTTCCCTTTTTTTTTCAGCATCATGAGATCGGAATATTCACAACCATGTTATTTTTCCTCGTCTTTGAAAGAAGGAGGCAGGAAGAATGTTTAGTAAACACGGATTAGGGAGGCATTTTAAATAAGTGCAAATTATTTTTCATAGTATGGAATGCTTTAAATAATCCCATAAAGCCTGTATTAAAGGGTGGACACATTGTATGCTTTCTCATTACTCACCCTAATGATTTTCTGCACAGTTAGCTGTTAGTGAAGTATCCCTTTTTTTTTTTTTTTTTTCTGTAGCTTATTCTAATTCTATTCATAATTGCCTTTTTCCCTGGCTGCAGCTAACTGATGCCTTCTAATAGCTGACCTTGGGAAAATGATAGTGAATTTTCCTGCAGGATTCAGAAACCTGCTAGCAGAAGTTTATGAAAGAGGATTCCTCTATTTGTGAAAGGAATTCCTCTATTTGTGCCCCTCGTCTGTTTAAACAGAGTAAGATTGGTTTCATTTGCACTGGAGAATTATAATTTTAATGTATAAATAGCCTGAATACTCTGCAGCTTGCAGAAATTACTTGAATATTACGTGCTCTTCTAGTCAATGAGAACCAGGCTCTTCAGCAGCAAATAGAAAACCAGTTCAAATGCAAAGGGAAGAGAATTTAATGAGAAGACATTATTTTGAATAATATACATATGTGCATTTTTAAACTGTAACTGCCTGACAGATCAGTTTCTGTGTTTGTAAATTAAAAGATAATGTTACATTAAAAGAATTACTTTACTTTAAACCCCAAATATACTCTGCAATCTGACATATTGCATTTATTACTTATCATGCCAATATGGAGACCTTCTCTTGTGAAAGTCAACCCCAATGAAAAAAATACGATACATTTTTTTTTTTGCCATTTTTTTAATAAAACAAGTGTGGGAGGCATCTTGAGCCTGATTCCTCCCTGTGCTTCCCACCCATTATTGTAATAATATATATAGGGTTTATATTGCAATTTTTAAGCTGTCCCTTTGTCTTTTGTATTCACAAATAAGGAAAAAATGTAAGGAATGAAAAAAAAACCCATATTTTTCAAGAAACTATTAATTAAAAGAAGAAAAAACCCTATTAATTACAAAGAAGCAAAAAAAAATATTTTTTTTTAAAGCACCCGAAGGAAAGGGATTGTCATTCTGAAGAGAAATTGCTATCTCAAAAAAAGCTGGCAAAAGCCTTTGCCATTCTTGGAGTTGTTGGCATTCCCTTTCAATATATAATAAAGAAACAGAAGTCACTTTTGTATTTTGAGATGCTTTGCTTTCCTGTTCCCATGTCGTCATATAGACCTAGGAAAAAACAGATACGATAAGAGTTTTCTACAATACTGCCTTTCTTTTCTTCAAAAAACACTATTGCAAACACATAAACCAGCGGTTCTAAAAACAAAAGTAAAATCGTTCTTCAGAATGCATGACACCTCCAGGGACATATTTGTAACAGACTGATACTTGACTGAATTTTTAGTATCCATAAGATCATGAGTTTTGAGAAGATAGGACTAGTGGCAAGACAAGTCTGAGCCATAAATAATATAATGGCTAATATATCACCCCACATCGATGCTTTATCAGTACAGGTATTTCCAGTTGCTTGTACATTATCAACAGGAAGGTACTTGAGCACATGCTATAGGGTAGCAGTGGTGGTGGGCTGAGCCAGCGTAGTCCGCAGCACAAAGCCCAGCTGAAATGCCTGGCAAGGGTTTGCAGGCCCATTGCTCTTCAGCAGCTGGCAGAGCAAGAATTCATGAAACGGTTAACGTTCGATCTGAGAGAAACAGTGTGTATGAGGAGAGAGGAAGATGATGCACAGTTATCTTCATTTGAAGTGAAAATGAAACCTAAGTTACAAACAGCTTCTGCTTTCAGAAGAGTTGTGAGCTGTCAGTGCTTATGTATAAAAGCTGGCTAAACTTCTTGCTCATTAGTTTCACAGCCATTTTCGGATTTCTTTCATATGTGGAAGAGCCTGTTGTCCAGTTTGTCACAGGATTTGTATTTAGTTTAAAACATGTGCAAGGGTCATAAACACCCCCTAAGCCCCTACCCAATGGCTTAAAAAAGTGTCTTTAATGAAATAGTCGAGTATGTGACAGTCACGTAACACCCTGTGACTGTGGAGCTCAGAGATGGAACAGAACTGTTTCCTAAAAAACTGATTTCATGTTTTCCTTTTGATTCTTCAGAGGAGCAGGGGATGCAAATCTGCAAAAGACTGTTGTGAACAGTGACTAATATCACTATGTGAATGTTAAAGTACAAAGCCAGCTATCACCTCATCTCATTTTTTGACTGCAGCTAGGTTATGAGTCTGTCAGTCCAAACACAAGAGAATTTAAGTGTTTAATTAGTTTCGAGCAGTATTCTTACTTTTTAAGAGCTAGGGCACATCTAAAATTTTGTAATTATTTAGAGCATCAGAGGCATATGTGCATGTGTGGATAAGTGGATAAAAAGGCTGATAAAAGCATAAGGAAAAGTGGAATGAAAAACCTATTCCCAGGCATCAGCTAGTCTGCAAATTTGCTGGTCCTGTCACTGGGATTTCTAAGAGGAAGAGAGAGGACAACAGCTAACACTGTAGAAGTTAGATTCAAAGAGAGGATCTGAAAGATTCTCAGACTGTAAATCTGAGAATGAAGCAGTGTTATTGACTTATTATTCTTTGCACATTAATTCTAATAAATGTATGAAATTACAGCAGTTCCAGTCAGAACCAGTGGAGATAAGAGTAAAATGATCACTTTACCAACAAACCCATTCGGCTCCCATAATATCTGTTCTTTTGTTTTGTACAAAGAGAAATTCCCACCGTAAGCATAGTGTAGTCAAGTTCTGTATCATTTTTCCCATGAACGTTGCTGATTACTGTACAGATGGCTGCATACCAAGTCCATGGGATCCATCCATAAGCAATCATTACTTTGCACTACAGGAGTCTGGAATTACTTTCCCAGCTCCATTCCCTGTTCTGTGGTGTTTTGTTTTTTCCTTATACTGAGTGCTGAAGCACCCTGCCGCAAGTACCAGTATCGACTTGGTTGTCCTTCTTTATTTACCACTCAGAGCGCTCCTTCGCAGCAGGTCAGGAATCGGAAAGTGGTCTTTCTAATATGCATAATTAACCCATTATCATGTTTAGCAGATTTTGGGTTTATTAGTGAAAGTTTTATTCCATTCCCTTTTTAAAATCTTGATATATGAAAAGAGCAGCAAAATGGGTTTATGCAAATGAGTCCTTTACAACTACAGAATATACTTTGTGAAGTTTGAGTTGAAATCTGAACTGTCACAAAGTTCAAGTTACCTTTACTTTGAATTTATTCCTTTCTTAGAGGGGTCATGTATCAGTGAGAAAGTTGAGAAGGAAAAGGCATAGGAGGAAGAATAAGAAAAGATGTACTTTACGGATGCTATTTTTTACATCTGGTTAAAAAAATCATCTTAAAGGTCAAAGTGAGTAACTCCAAGCAGAACAAAAATGTCATTAATAATTCATTATTGCTTTCTCACTGATCAGCTTGCTCTTACAAGCATGGCTGCATGTTTGCATACGTAATTTGGACACACAGTTGAAGATGTAACCTCCACAAATTTAATAGTGTATGTACTGAATGCTAATGCAGTCACAAAACATTGTGATTACTCAGCCAACTGATTAGTATATCGGTAAGAGTGCGTATTTTCCTTTTCAACCATAAAAGAAACAGAACACATCATAAAAACATGGAAAATGTGATATAATAGGCTTGTTACCAAATAAAGTCTTGTGTGCTGTTCTTAATTTATAAGAAAGTCTGTTGATATTCACAACAGATTTATGGCAGCTATACTGCAATTACAGAAACTTTACAGTGTATTCACTCTTCTTATGCCAAGAAGTGCTACGAAGTAGGTGATTTGAACAAAACCAGGACTACCAGACACTAACTGCATAAGCACAATGTGCTGTGGTCTTTCTGGTATTTAACTCAGCAAAAGTGTTTCTGTGGAGTTCCCAGCCAGGGTACTGCAGAACAAGAATTCTTTTGCTCTAACCCATTAGTTAAGATACAAATTAAGACATTGCTTACTCAGTAACTAAGCATTGTCTGTTAAATAGTTCAGTGACCATTTTAACAACCACTAGTTATTGATCAGCTGACTGGTTTCAACATTGCAAACTGTTTCCCCCCCTCCCAACTCTGCTTGGCACACAGCTGGCAGGTCTGGAAGCTGTGCTGCCAATTAAACTGCTTTGATTGAAGCTTTAACCTGCATAGTGGGAAGTGCTCTCAGCCTTGAAACAATAGCCACCCTCTTTAAACATTTGGGAATTTTCATCTGAAATTGTGTTTGAAGATCTTAGCTTTTGTTTTGCACACTTAGACAAAACTGGCATGATGAAACAACAGACTGGAGTCTCAAGGAAAAGTGAGGGACTGAATAGGGAATGGTGGAAGAACTGATGTAGCTTATACATATTTTCCTTCCTTACCCCTCTTGCTGGAATCAAGCACCAGCTACCAAAATGTGAATTATTCTGGACACAAAAGTATTTGTCTTTGAGCTACCACATGGGCACACACAGGCTTTAACTTACTGTTGATGGTCTTGTTGCGGCTGCTCAGGAATATGCTGAATAACTTCATATACTGTACTAAGCATATCCTGGCCTGGGACAAAGTCAGGGCCAGGAACAGATTGACTTGAAACCTAAAAGTAGCAAAGAGTATTCCTGCTGTAAGTACAAATGGGAAAAGGTTCAACAGAAATTAAACTGATAATGTAACTTCTCATTTTTTTTAACTTTTCCCTATCGATGGTTTGCGTGTGGATTTAACATTTCATTTTGAGTAAGTTTTCATCACATTTACACTAAGGCAAGCAAGAGTTTTAAATTCAATTAGTATCTCATAAGAGTTAGGATGCAGCTCTTGCATTTAATATAGCAAGTATTTTATATTAGTGTACCACAAGTCAAGGAAGGAACATTTAATAAAGGGAGAAGCAGGAGAATCAATAGTAAAAAAGGAGAAAATATTCAGGGAAAGGCTTCAGCATAAAACTCCCACCAGCATGTCAAAGAGAGGGAATGGCAAGGAATTTCCATAAATGAAGTAATAATGAAATTGTTCAATATGTTAAGTATACAAATCTGCTCTTATGTCAACACAACACCTGGACTCCACATCCATAAGGAATTTTCAGTCTTTCTATCTATACCTAACCTCCAGTTCTTCATTATCTCCACTTACCTTATTTTTCCTTTTTTCTGCTAAATAACTAAAATGAATTGGTGGATGAAATGCTGACTTTATCAGCAATGCCATAAATCTGAGTAACTGAACATAAACGAGTGGAGTTTCTCTTGTTTCTTGAAATTTTACTGGAAATTAGAATAGATTGCCTTGCTTGTACATCCGTTCTGTTGTCCTTGTCACCTCTCTCTCCCTCCTGACCTACTAAGGCCTCGATTCTGCAAGAACGTGACTCTGTGATATGATCAGCCTAAGGGATATCACAGCGTGCCTAAGGCTGTGATGATTTAGGACCTGATCTCCATACTTAATAAGCCTCCTACACTCATAAACTTTCACAGATACAGTTTGGTTCCTCTGTTTTCTAAAAGCCTTTTACCTCTGCTGCTGTAAAAGTCTCTGCTCTCCACTAACCTGTATGATAACACTCCAGCCCTAGAAACGTCCATTTCAATCATCTGACCCCAGTAGACAAAAGGGTTTATTAATCTATGACTGCTTTTTGCTAATATATCATGTATTCTGAGAACTAATCATAATAACAAAATAGGTGTGACTGTTGATGTGACCCTGGTGATCATGTTTTAAGAGCTCTCCCTTACCTATTGATGCTCTCCACAGGTACAAGATCGTACTGCCAGAAACTTTCCCTAGCAAAGGGAAAGCGCTTCTTTTATTTCCTTCCAGTTTCAGTCTGTTGACCCTAAATTTTGTAGCCCTATTTCTCATTTTTTGTTTGTCCTGTTACACCACATCAGAATGATCGGCAACTGCTATACAGTACTGTCAGCAGCAACCTGTTGTAGGTGACCCTGCTCTGGCGGGGGGGTTGGACTAGATGATTTCCAAAGGTCCCTTCCAACCCTGACTATTCTGTGATTCTGTGATTCTGTGAAGTAGCATATGTAGCAGGATTTTTTCTGCTAGAAAAATTCCTGTGCTTAAGTCCTCCCCTGCAATATATGAAGCTAACAAAATAATTCTTGTGAAATACAGCTGAGATTTAGTTTGCGTATTTTTTCAATGTAAACTTTAAATACCCCCCTGAGGCTCTTCTCCACTGCCCAAGTTGTATTTTGCATGAGCAGCCATATTAGGGCCAAGGGAGAAAACAGCATCACAATAGTTAATTTGCTTGTGTGACACAAGTGGTTCAGTGCTACCCATCTACCCAACACTACCAATATGCTTTTAATATGGAGTGGCTGAACTGAGATTGTTGTCTTTAGAGCTTGGTTAGTTCCTTACTGCACCATGTTGATACAACTACTTAACTAGTAACACAGTAAAGAAAGAGAAAGTGCTGGGGAAAAAATAGCCATGAATATGGTGTCATACCGACATCTGTAAAAAGCAACAGAATAAAACTGACAGAAAGATTCTAGTACAGATATTTAGTACAACTTAAGAAATAGAAAAGAAACCATCAGTTTATGACGTAAAATCACATACCCTAGAACCGCTGGCAAGATCAGGAATAGCGACAAATTCATATATCCCAAAATCATCCAAAGCACTTTCATGTCCTAAAGTCAGAACAAACAAACATGAAAAAAGGTATTGAGATGTGATATGAACCTGGAAAATAATGACTGGCAAAGACATTTGGCTTAATTTTTAAAACATCTGAATATTGATTGTTTGATCTGCTTTAAACCACTTCCCTGCCAAGCTCCTAAGTTGGTGTGGAGCAAGGCAGGGCAGCTGCACAGCCAGTGTGCACAGTGCTTGGCTATCTCCAACACCTCGGACCAAGTGAGGAGCCTCTTGCTAACCTCAGTAACAGTTTTGGTAGAGCCATTGGGACTGTCTTTGCTGGAAGGCTAAACAGACTTACTTTAATTTCCCATAGAAAAGAGGACCAAATCCATAAGCTCAGCATGTCTACAATGTAGTAAGGGAGTACCACCTGAATCTTTTATAATGCTGAGAATAAAAAATGGGAACATGATAATAACAGGTGCCACAGGGGGCTGGAGCACCTCACCTATGAAGATAAGCTGAGAGAGTTGGGGTTATTCGGCCTGGAGGAGAGAAGGCTTCAGGGAGACCTTATAGCAGCCTTCCAGTTTCTAAAGGGGGCCTACAGGAAAGCTGGAGGGGGACCCTTTATCGGGGAGCGTAGTCAAACTGGAAGGGGGTAGATTTATATTAGATATCAGGAAGAAATTCTTCACTCTGAGGGTGGTGAGACACTGGAACAGGTTGCCCAGGGAAGCTGTGGATGCCCCATCCCTGGAAGTGTTCAAGGCCAGGCTGGATGGGGCTTTGAGCAGCCTGGTCTAGTGGGAGGTGTCCATGCCCATGGCAGAGAGGCTGGAACTAGGTGATCTTTAAGGTCCCTTCCAACTCTAACCATTCTGTGATTCTATGATCTGTTATTCTGTGATTATTAAACCAGTTGACAAATTATATCTGGGACTTCAGATACAACTTGTAGTTAGGATGGGAGTATCTTTCTCTACCCTCCCACTGTCTGAGAGATTTGAGACTCTTGGTTGTCTCTTGGGACATCACTCAACAGCAAAGGCTGCAGCACTAAAGATGGTGCTAAGATTCTTTCCTCTGATACCGCTTGCTGGGGTGAAGGACCCTCTGTGCTTGAGTGACTTTTTCTTACCTTCCTAAGCTTCATGTACTTCCCTATCCTCTTGCATGTAGCAGTTTATGACCTGCTCTGATGCTTTAGTAGAAAGGCATGGGAAAACAAGTGCTACCCTTCCAAAGAATAGCCAGTCTCCAGCCTCTCCTGCCCAGGATGATGTGGAGGGAAAAGAGGCTGTGACAAAAACACACTGGGTCCTGATGACACAAAGAAAGGTAGTACAGAATGTGGTAGAGGCTAAAATATATATAACATATTAACATCTCACGATTTAGGTACTTATCGGTGCCATGAACATTTAGAAGTGTGATCCTCCCATGGCATATAACCTCTCATTGCTATCCCATAATAACACTAATTTATTTCATATTGGTGAGAACAGCAGAATACAGATGATTCCAACTGGGATTAACAGCCAGAATTCAACCCAACAGGGCACGTACTACTGTGAACTCCAGGCATGAGCTAAAACCACGCTGACCTGTTGCCATTTTGGTTTTATCTTAAGCAAGCTACCATAGAGGTGTGCAACCCAAGTTAAAAACACAATTCCCCTCCTTTTCTTCTTTCTTTCTGTATGTGGAGATGCTATTTTTTTTCAGGTATGGATTTTGACCTTATGCTCCTGTTTCTGTCATTAGCATTACCTGAAAATGTCTGTGCTCTTCTGTAATCAGCCTCTGGCCTAGAAAACATAAACATGCTTTTCAGGTTGATGTCACAAGCCAAGGAAAGAAAATTAATATGATAAAATGCAATTCTCTTGATGGAAAGGACTTCAAGACCTAAGAATGATTTATTTTGTACCTGCTCTGCAGCTTCTGTTGTATCACTGAAAAGAAGAGAAAAAGAAAAATCATTCTTTTTCCTCTGATAGTCTGAAAGAAGAGCTGGAGCATGCTTAACTTTTACATACCTTTATGTGGCTGATATCTTTTCCATATGAATAAAAAGGCCATAGCTAGGATCAAAAATAATGAAATTCCTGTTATTACTGCAAGAGATGACAGAGATTTTCCTTTCTGGGCCAGCTTTTCCAATCCTGTGACAAAGAAGATAAGTACTGTATTTAGTCTTTTGTTCTCTACAGTGTGCTATTATGACACTGAAAAATGCATCTTTTGAAATTCATCTTAAGCTAGTAAACCTGCATACAGATACAAAATAGATACAAAATTTGGACTTTTGTGAACTGGTAATATTTTTTTTCCCCCACAAATCTCCTGAATTGGAAAAGCAATGATACGCATATCAGAAATGAGTCCAGAACAGATTGGTACCTAGAGCTAAGTGAAGGTCAGTAAATGTAATCCATGAATTACAGAATCACAAATAGTAGACAAATATTCAAATTTTTGTCATAGAGACACCGAACTACCAAGAACTTAGGTGACAATTAGGTGAACAGTTTTTGCTAGATGGGAGGGAAGTCCTCTTAGCTGTAGGAGATGTAGAGTAGGAGGGGATAACTGAACTATTGTGTTTTTTCTAGAGATTTTCAGATCACTGACAGTCTGGTTGTTTATCAAATCCCGTCAAAAGCTAATAAATTATGTTTGTTTGTATTCATGTCTAAATATATCCAAAGTATTTCTTTCCTTTGCTCAGACCTTTTGCCGAGATGTGCATTAGCAGCAGTTTTCCAGCAGGATTTACTGATACAACACAAACACAATCTGTATATAATTACATACACAAAAGCATGTTGAAAACATTTGCACAGAATTTGCAAAGACAGGAATGTGAAAGTTAGGAAATACCACAATACTTGCTTGTGCACCCTTAATTTCCTCATTTTGCTCTGATTTGTGCAGAATTAATGTAATTAAAGGCCATGTCACAATCCATACAGGTAAATTAATGCTGCATATTTGTCAGTGACAGCTTTATTAATACAACTCAAATGTGCGTTACTTAGCTGGATGTGTTTCCAGTACTTCTATGAACTCCTGTGCATAGAGCTAGCATTGCTTACATCTACTTATACATCCATGTAATTCACTGACATTGTGCTGGCTGTGTGTGCAGCGGTTATCACAAAAATTAAATATGTGGATTTCAAACCAGATGCATTCAGAAGATGTGGGAAAATAAATTGCTTCAATTTCACCATTTTTTTTCATACTTTTTCAATGTACTGCTTTCCTCCAAAAAAAAAAAAAAAACCAACCAAACACTGGAGAAACATCTGAGACCTTAAAAATAGTCTTTAAAAAGAATAATTTCAATTTTAAACTCAATAAAACTTATCAGGGAGAAGGGATATAGAATAATAGTTATAGTTTTTGTTTAGCATATATAATGCTATAAAATTTCCGTTCATTTCCAACTGGAATTTAGCCTGAGCAGGATCTTGGAGGTTTAGCCTCGTCCGTGAATTCATACTTCAATCAGTGCTGCATCTCCAAGTGTGGGCTCAATATCTGGATTTGGTGCTACCCGAATATATATTCAAGAAGAAAATGGCGGTCGGGGAGGGAAACTTTTTTTTTCAAAATACACAGGATGAGGTGTCTTAGAAAGCTTTATTTAGGCAAAATATTTGTAATTAGGAAATCCTTTTAAGTGCAACTAAACATAAAGCTGTGGAGTTTTCCTTCTTTTGGGGTTTTGAAAGGAAATCTCAGTTGATTTTTTTAACACTTATTGATGAAAATTCACATATATATCATATCTTACATGAACTTTCTGGAGAAATGTAATTTTAATTTCCAGTAACACATAGCTCTGGTCGCATTTTTTTCTGCACTAACCACAAAATTTAGTTTTGAAGTGCGGTATTCTCATTGCAAAATTACAACTCATCTTCCTCCCAGCATACTTAAAGCCATGGATTTGTGATGAATCCATAAGTCAGCCTGAACAACGGACATCTGCTCTCCTTGTTTATCTGACTAACAAATGGCTGAGCTCTTTGTTCCGCACAGGTGAAATTGCTTTGCTAAATTTTCTAAAAGGCAATCTATTCCATCTTGTTGAACATTAATAGCATACATTCCTTATCTGGAAATACTTGTATCGATCTGTATTAACAAGAGATATCAGACTTCCTCAGTATCTTGTTCTTCACTATGTGCTTCTGGAGATTTTCTGAAAAACTGCTTTGTTGCTGTGTAGCACAATCTGATACAGGAACTGAGGTTATAATGTATGAGAAATAAAGGTGTGCGCTCAGCAGAACCTAGCAGTCAATCCATAGATTCATAAATATGACAGTGAAATAATTTTTATGAACAGATTACAATAAAACCTTTCATCATCACAGCTTGCATTATTATCGTACACTAAACTAACGTTCTTATAATACCTAACCACACTGGAAAAGTATTGAAGACCTTCACTGCTGATAGTCTGCGCCTGGTTATTTTAGTCAATGATGTATCCTTGACACTATCCAATGTACTGGTCACCTGATGGTCCCAGGGCTCACAGCTCTCGAAACCTGTGGGACAGTAAGCCTTGGACAAAAT
Organism: Ibidorhyncha struthersii; assembly: GCA_013398815.1. Classification (NCBI taxonomy): domain Eukaryota; kingdom Metazoa; phylum Chordata; class Aves; order Charadriiformes; family Charadriidae; genus Ibidorhyncha; species Ibidorhyncha struthersii. The sequence continues at coordinate 789,881 of VZSZ01011425.1, read as the reverse complement.
CTGCTCTTTGGGAGGAAAAGCCCACCTTAACATTCAGCAGATTTCCACATCATTCTGTCCATCCATCTTTATCATTTTTAAAGGCAAAATGTAAGAAACAGAGTAAGAGACCTATAATTCTGCTGTGTTACTTGGTCGTGATGAGGTTTGCCTACCAAGGAAGTTTTTCTACTCAAGGGATAAAGTTCCAAATGGCCCAATATATTTTAGTTTCAAACTCTCACAAAACTTCAGCATCTTAGTGGGTCTTGTCCCAAGCTGTGTCACACTGTGAGTAAAACCTGGATGCCACTGAATGGCCAAAATCCCCTTTACTACGTTGTTAGCAAGACCTCACTTCTGATATTTATTCTCTCTCTAATAGTTATTTCCTTTTCCTGGCATTGACACTGCTCAAATGTTACGGTTACAGCAATGAATTCATGTTCTTACCTACAGAAGTAACGACAACTGTGAAGTGAGTTTCATCTCGTTTTCCAGTCGCGTTGTTGAAAGCACGGCACATGTAATCTAGTGTCTTCTGGGCCACTTTATCAGATACAACTTCCAGATGGGGTCCATATTTGATTACATGAGTAGTATTGTCAGCCCTTTGAATCCACAAATAAGTATTTGGTGGATTTGAATCTGCTGAGCAGTCAAACAGTATAACTTCTCCCATGTCAACTGTGAACACCGCCCCTATATTCAGACCTTTATCTGATTTAACTTTAAGTCCATAAGGTCCATCTGCATTAAAAAAAAAGAAAACACAGTGCAAAAATTAAAATAAAAGTATATAATAAACTTTAAATAGAAGCATATCTCTAAACTTAGAATTTTTAAGTTAGATGACTTTACAATGGCTGGCATCGGGCTCAATCATTTCAATTAAAAGGCTTTCAGTTCAATAACTTCATCTGTACTAGGTTCATCGCAGACTACACCCACTTAACACTGATCTAATCGTTGTTTAGGGAAAAAGCACAGGTGTATGCATTGTTCAGTTCGATAAAAAGAACGAAAACTGAAAACAGTTGGAAAAGCTGTGAAGTGAAGGAGCAGGTCTTCCTATTGTTGTACTATTGTCCAACAGTCATGTGTTCGTAATTCAGAAAACTGAGCAGCTAAGTATTTTTAGGGTAATCCTCATAGGAAAATGGCAAGGGAAACAATTTATTTCATAGAATCATAGAATTGTCTGTGTTGGAAGGGACCTTTAAGATCATCAAGTCCAAACATCAACCTCACACGGCCGAAACCATGTCCCTCAGCACCACGTCTACCAGTCTTTTAAATACCTCCAGGGATGGCAACTCAACCACTTCCCTGGGCAGCCTGTTCCAATGCTTGATAACCCTTTCTGGGAGCAAAGTTTTCCTAATATCCATCTTAAACCTCCCCTGGCATAACCTGAGGCCATTTCATCTTGTCCTATCACTTGTTACGTGGGAGAAGAGACCAGCCCCCACCTTCCTACAATCTCCTTTCAGGTAGTTTGTAGAGAGCGTTAAAGTCTCCCCCAAGCCTCCTTTTCTCCAGGCTAAACAATCCCAGTTCCCTCTGCTGCTCCTATTAAGACATATTCTCTGGACCCCTCACCAGCTTTGTTGCCCTTCTCTGGACATACTCCAGCACCTCAATGTCCCTCTTGTAGTGAGGAGCCTAAAACTGAACACAGTACTTGAGGTGGGGTCTCACCAGTGCTGAGTACAGTGTTGAACCTCATACCATTGGCTTCGGCCCATTGATCCAGCCTGTCCAGATCCCTCTGGAGAGCCTTTCTACTCTCAAGCAGATCGACACTCCTGCCTAACAATGTCGTCTGCAAACTTACTGAGGGTGCACTTGATCCCCTCGTCCAGGTCATTGATAAAGATATTAAAGAGAATATTTCCCATGCTATTTTTACTAGACCATTTCAGATCATGGGGGTTTTATGTCTTTACATGTTAAAATTTATTTTTACAGGGTTCTAAGTATAGAAATTAATGTATAATAATCAAAATGTGACTTATTAAATTACTTTTTCCAGTCAAAAGAACTAATCATGTTAATGTTGCTGATTCCCTAAGGGCTTACACGCATAACCAAAAATGGACAGACCTAATATTGACAGAAGCCAAAAAGAAGAAAATATGTAGAATGATCAGGAGACATCTTTTCGGTAGGACCCCTGAAGTTCAGTAAAGCTGCTGACAAGGGCCTCACACACAATGGCATAGCAAAAAGACAGATAAATCAATATTATGCCCGTTGTAGACAGGGCAATCAAGTAATATCTCCACCTTCCTATGGTTGTCTGGAGGCATTAAGATAACGTAGCTGGGTTTGAATGTGAAATTCTCTGCTACATGAAGTGGCACACTGGCACATTTCAGACTTTCTCATCAGGAAATTCAGGCTGACATTAGACCTTCTAACATGCAGACTTCTGTTTATTGTCTGTCTTTTTATGAGACTGATTTATTCTTCAAGAACACATATGCAAACAGCACGCAGCACAAACCAGGCCATTTTGTCCGTGCCTCTGTGTTTTTTCTCTATTTGTGAAGGCTTAGACTATCACGCTGTGACCTCAGTTTAGTCCATTTTTAACCAAATGTCCATATTTCACAAGGTAAATTTGTCTAACTTTTTATTTTCCTTAATTATTTCGTAGTGGTGAGCTTTTGGCAGTCTCCTTTTAAGGAAGGCCCAACATCATGCATAACGTTTACTTGAGAAGCGCAATACAGATTCACTTCAGCATGAATTAGCACTGCTCCCACCTACATGGCAGCGGCCACTCGGAAGAATCAAGGCTTAAATTTAAACTCTAGATGCTGGGCTGCTTCTTCGCAGGCTCTGCAGCGTCCAAGCCATTTGCTTTACTGTATCCATTACTGACCCCGTAATAAGCATTTCTGGGAACTGCAAACCTCTCACCACTACTTTGGCTTGGCTGACCTCACTCAGGCTGCATGCTTCTGTGGACGGTCCAGAACACCAGCCTCTCACGGGCACTCGCCCGCTATAGGGATTTACTTCCCTTTTTTCAGATGGGAAAGGAGAGGGATGTACTGAACTTCGTCTTTTTCATAAATGAAAGGAAAACTCCTCATGCACTATTTATAGGCAGGAACACACTTTTTTACTTTTCAGAGCAATTCAGTGGTTCCCCCTATCTAATTCTTTCTTAGAAGGATTAGCTTTTACTTTCACTGATAATATAACCTTTGATATACGTAAACAGAGATTAGCGGTAAGAACTGGCCTCTGTGCCCCCCCACTATAGTGGGAGATTTGTCATGATCTCCAAAAGAACCAGAACTGAGTTCTGCTTTTTTGTCAGTATCGCACCAGTGCAGCATAGACAGATAACACTAACTACATAACTCCACTTTTGTATGAAAGCTGCAGATCAAAAGAAACCATGGTAAAAACACTGCTGCACACTGGTTGGGGAAGTATGTTTGAAAAAAACAAATGAAGGTTTTCTCAAGAAATAGTAAAATCTTGGCAAGGTCTGAAAAGTGGCATTCCTTGAGAAAGTCAACGCAAGCATCGAGTAAACCTTCTGCTTCGTCTGGATCAGTCTTTTGCCTCTCCTGGACATCGCATAAACCATCGAGATCCCTAAACACTGGGTAGCTGAGGGATACACACAGCTTCAAGGATGATTCTGAAAAGCAGGTAATTAACCATTTCCTCTCTAGGACTAAATATATTCTAGCTTTGGGAAGTCCCAAGGAAGGAAACCCCACTTAGTCTTTAAAATTCAGCTCCATCAGCACAGTACAGATGTTTTTGCTGCAGCCTCCATGACAGCAGCTTCTTCCAGTCTTGAAATAATTTGTTTCAGGGTCCCACTACCACAATAGCCATGTTCTGGGGTGCGCTATCATCATAGCTAATGGAGAAGCAGAATAATATTAATGAGAAATGAAGAACAGAACACTTTTGATTCTTGGTGAAAGAACACAGTGACCGCCTTCATGGATCCCTCAGCCCTACTTCTCATTTCCAGTATCGTTCTCAACAGAAACCTGTCTCTTGTCTCCGTAAAGCCGGTTAACTAAATGACTTGTAAAATAATAAATCATCTGTTCTGAGTAACAATTTACTGCTCTGTGGGAATATTTCCAATTGCTTGTATCACCACGGGACTGTTACAGTTTCCAAGCAGATGGCAGGTATTTACTGTGAGTGACCTTTTTTTTATCACCTCCAGTAACTCCCCTGCAGCAACGACATATGGCACATAGAGATCCCGGGGCCTGTTCTGGATTGTTATTGACAACTGGGAGCTGGGAGACAAACCACCTCTGCAGGCAGAGCAGAGGTTGGACCGAATTATGTGACTTCGTATAGCTCAGGAAGTAAGACCCCCACCTCCCATCACTCACTTGGATATGGACAGTAGCACAAGTATTGCAGTCTTTCAGCATTGCATTGTTTTCTCTTAATGTTGTTTTCAAATTTTAAATTATGCAAAAAGCAAACTCTCCGTTCTGAAGAAACGAAAAGTACATTCGGAAAATGCAATTACTTACAACAATATTTCCACATGTGGAGAAAGACTGAATCTCAAAGTTTTTGATATATACAGATCTTTTGAGCTGTATATCACAATTACTAAAACAGCAAAAAGTTCCAGAAATGTGGAAACTGAAGTAACTTTGAGATTTGAAAGTTCTGCTAAAACAATGGGTCAAAAAGAGGTTTTCAGTTTAGAACCTGGAAAGATTTTTCAAATTTGGTGGAGAATATATGTAGTTGAGTGAGGGAGAAGGGAGGAAGCAGTATCAGAACTGAGACTGAAGGGCACACACCTTCTCACTGCAAGCGTCCCAGACACCTGTCAGTGCGGGAAGTGCTCTGGAGCCAATCCTGTGTGCAACAAGTCAGAAAGGAGAATGCCACAAACAGAGCAGCCCGAAAGGTAGCAAAAGTGGCAGATATTTTTCTAGCCTGACCTGATTTTATTGCATTGTAAGAACACTGTCAGGTTGCGCTGGATACAGCATCCCCAAGTTTTGTGTAGGTATTCTTCGAAGAGAGAGGTGTATAAGGTCCACTCATAGCTCATGAAAGTGAGAAAAGCAGTAGATGCAGCACATTCATACACATACAGCTCTCATTCTTAGCACTTTAAGCACTTATGTGAGCTGAGGTTGTGACTGTACAAAAGCAGGCATTTAAAAATGTGCTACCTTGAGGAAAGAATAATATTAATTTTTTCTTTTTTTTTAATTATGGTAATGATAACTTAAAAATCCACCAGTGCCAGTTATTTCCTTGTAGAGCATTTTATTATGATTCCTCTGTCTAATGTGAATGGAAGCTCGATTCACAACTGCCCCATTTAGGACTCTTTGCAGCAATCCCTTCATCTTTATATTTGCACTGCTGACAATTTCATAAGCTGCACCTAAGGGATCAGCTCTCTTCTAACAATGTCCTTGTTAGTCTCCTCTAATTTAGGCAGTCTTCTTCTCTTGTCCTGGTGCAGTGTAGAGACTCCCACACACACTTTAGATGCAAGACACCCCCTCATCCGATTCTTCCAAGTTACAATTAAAAATAAATAAGCAGCAGAATGGATAATCAGAGATGAAAGAAGGAGGAGAAAAATACGACATAGTGAGAGGTGGAGGTTCTGAATATGCTGGTAGTGCAGTAACACCAGGGCCAGGGCATGGGCTGTCTACCAGCTGCCAGATGACAGAGCCTGGCAAAAGTAAGAGCGAGCAGCAGCCCTTGGCTGGACAGGAATCCAGTCCCAGTCCTTGCATTGTGCCATCTATACTGTGCCATCGGGAGAACTGATTATACCTGAACAGGGCTGGTAGCAATGCTGACCTGTCTGATTTCAGCTCACATCTGAAAAGGACGCTCTGACCCTGGAGGACATGAGGATCAGAGTTTGGCAAGGTCACATATATAGCATGTGCTACTTTCAGACCCTGGAGGCACTCGGAGTTGACATTACAGAAGGGAAAAGGAACAAAGTAAGAGTGCCCTTTCTTAATCTTTAAAGTATAATTGTTGAATGTTGACTAAACCAATCTTTTGTTTCCTTCAACTCGTTTCATTCATGAACTCACTCTATGCTCACAGTTAGTTTCCCTCTGCTATTGTTTCCAGTTAAAATATATGGCTAGTTTACGGTCTGTTCTTCTGCAAATGTTGGTCTTTACACGACTCTTCTTCCTCCCTCATGTTTCCCACTTGATGTGGAAAGCAAACACTACCTTTCAGCTCTGAAAGGAGCTGAACCAGACTGGGGGCTCTTCTCCATTCCTTTCTATTCTGTTTCTTTCCAGTTTGAGATCATTGCTCTGGGATGTGCAGAACTGCACATAGTATTCTACATGCCATCCCATCGTCTGTGTGCCCTTAGTATTCCCCTTATTTCCCTGCTGGAAATACTCTGCCAACACACCCTAGAATTACATATGTCTTTCTCACGCCTGAATCACACTTCCAGTTCACAGACATCTTTTGATAGCTCAATCACCCAGGCCTGCTGCCTCAGTTATTTCCCAACCAGTTTCCATCTTATCAGCAGTTCATGTTTTTTTATTCTCTAAAAGTGCATGCCCACTCATTTTTTACTAGCAAATTTCATACCAGTTCTATTACTGTGTCAAAGTCATTCAGTCCTCTCCGTTTAATGTCACAGGTGAACTTCAGTGACATACTCCCAATCTTTATGCTGATGTCATTAATGGAAATATTTAACAGGACTAGACTTGAAATGATCTTGAGGAAACCCACTATTACCAGTCCTTCAGCCTGGTACTTCCTGTACTTAGCTTTTTTATACTGTTTTCTGTCTCCATTTTCAACAATATTTTCATGTACACCCATCTGATTGATCAATTTTTCCATTTGAGTCACATCTCCTCCAGATCTGAAGATGTCTGTACTGTGGAATTCCTGAAGTTCTGATGTGAATTCTGCAGTTTGGACTCATCTTCGCAACTACATAACATGGAGTAACTTTTTATTGTACTGTTTTAAGTTAGGGCTGTTACAAACAAGCTCATTTTGAGTGCAAGCTCACATATAATATCGACTCAACTGTTTTCTGCCTGTTTCCATAGTTAGAGGCGCTCTTTCCAGCCACATCATTTATACAAAGGTAATTATGAATATTTAATATACTCACAATATATGGTTGGTGCAATTATCTCACTTTCCATTGCACTGACAGGGTTAGATACCAGACAGCTGTAGTTCCCAATGTCTTCTTTTACAACAGGAACAATTAGAATTGTTGCGTTGTTTGATGAAAAGGTGTAAGTAGGGCCAGCATGGAGAGGCTTCCCATTTTTCATCCACTGGTAAACTACCCTTGTACCTTTCTCCACAGTACATTTTAATGTAATATTCCCTACGTACTCCACTACACCTGAAGATGGTTCAGTATATACAATTGGCCTTGTGACAGGAACTGTAAAATAAAGAGAGATGAAGAATTATAAAAGGGTTGAGCCAGTATATTACAGTTTTCACTGCCGAGATGATACAAATAGCAGTCATCATCCTCTCTGGAAAGCACTCAGATTTCAAATTTTATTTATTAAATGCAGTTAAAGGTTGAAAAAAGAAAGCCATATTCTCAGCTGGTGACTGTAAGAATTGTTCTAGTACTTAAATAAAACTTCACTGTTTATATTACTGGTCATACAGCAAAGTCTGCAGTCAGGTATAGCACAGCCTCCAGCTCCTGCCTTGTAGGCAGATTCCCGTGGCCACAGAAATGAAAAGAGCCCACAGCACCACAGTGCCCACAGTGTGCCACGTCCTCAGTACGGCTGCCTGCAGCTTGGCTGCTACTGGGCACCGCTGAAATACGCTGTCGATCCGGTCGTGAGGATGGCTGCAAGATGGGACAAGCATGGGAGTTAAACGGTAGCTACAACTTTGTCATGTCAATACATCACTCATTTCATTATTTCAAGCCCAACAGTCACAGGGCTCCCTCTGTATAATCCATAACTTACAGTAGCCTCTTGTCATTCTTTTAGATCATTATTTTTTATTTCCCTTTTTTTTTAATATCCCCACTACAAGGAGCACAGTACAAAGAGGGAACCTTAGGAATTCAGATCTGGGCTTCTTTTACAGACACAAGATCACTGGCAAAAGTCAATGGCTCCTTTTTGGTAGTTACAGAAGGCAACGGTAAAGTTGCTCAGGGAGAACGACTATTTGAAAGTTAACACATGATTGATAGCACAGCAGAGTCTTATGAAACATTATTTCTTAGAAGTTTGTCTAATATAATCTTAATTATTGGTCTCTATACTCCTTTTTTTTTTTTTACTTATGATCCAGAAATATTAGTCAATATATTAATTTTGTTTCAAGATGACATATTGTAGGATTCCCTGCGGCAGCAGTAGAAAACAACATAACTTAATTGTTAGTATTTATTCAGGTATGGTTGGCCTCAAGTATACACTATTCTAACTGTATACTAAGAAGTAGTACTTCAAAGCTATTGCAAATTTTTTTTTTTTTTTAAATTAAGATACTATATTTTACCAACTTACCGTCAACAGCTACTTGAATCTTTTGACTGGCAGCTATTGTCCCATTTCCACGGACATTGACTTTTACAATATAATTGCCCTCATCACTGATATGCAATGGATTGATCATCAAAGATGCATTCGGTGGTATGAGGGTAAACTTGTGCTGATATTCCAAATCTGGAACTACTGTTTGATTTACAGAGCCAAGCAAGTATTTTGGATTACTTTGAGGCCTCTCAAAAAGCCAGATTATCTGGATTTCAGAAGCTGTAGCGTTGAAATTGTAGTCAACCGTAAGATGGAGTGGTTGCCCCTCAATACCATGGATGGTATGAGATGGTACTGTCAACTTTAAGGCAGAACAAATACCTGCATAAAAATGAAAGAACAAACAAATAAACAAACCTAAACCAGAAATGGAAACACTGGAAAACTCAAATGAGAAATTCTCACAGAGAAAAAACTCTCAGAGTTAAAGCTTACACTTCTTTGCGTAAGATTTCGTTAAGATTTTAAGTAAGAAAAGGGCAAACTCTCATTGACCTTGGTGACGTTGGATCTAGCTATAGAGCTCCAGCTTCAAAATACATGAAAAGCCAAAGGAGAGATATTTGTGATTTCTGGGCAGAGGATCTTTTATTGTTGCAGGTCTGCCATAAGGTCAAAGGTTTGCATTTACCTTAAGGTTTAAAATATTTTTCCTTTAAAATATTTCAAATTCTTAGAGCTTATACTGTCTAACAGTCATGGATTGCAAACTCCAAAGATTTTTTTTTCTGGGTTTAGCTAGGGAGAAATTTCATTGTTACTTTGGCAGTAATACTGAGAAACTGACTGAAAATCTAACAAGCAGCACTTCCATGAATTTGTCTTATTAAAATGATATATAGTTATTATTTCTGTCTGCACTGTACCCATAAGACTAAATTCAAGAAACATTACTAAGCTTGCAAAAGTCTAGTATTCCAGTTTTAGGGAAGAGCAGAATTAAGGGTTGCTGTTGACAGATATGCATGAAAGCAAAATTTTCAGCCGCATTCGTTATCTTGTTCTCCAAGGATCCTGCCTCCATTAGAGGGCAAAAAAGGCCACTCCTGAGTTAATCATCAGCTCTTCCATGTTTCATTTTAGAGTAATTTTTCATTGCTTCATCTTTAGACAGATTTATTAACATTATTAAAACTTTACTTTTAGGACTGAGTGATCAAATTCCACAGCATTCACAAGTAATACTGTGAAGCGTTGACATTAATGAATTGATTTCACACCACCATTATAATTGATAAGACTTTACAGATGAAGAATTTATGCACATAGAAAAGTAACAGCAAAAATAGCCGCTCTAATTGATAAGACTTTATAGATGAGGAATTTATGCACAGAAAATTAACAGCAAAAATAGCCACTCATTTTGAATGACCAATTTGAAATATTAAGGACTGGATTTTTCAAATTACACACAAAGAGATTTTAGTATGTTCAAGAAGCGACTCCAATTGACTTCAGTTGCAGGTCTGAGCGCTCAGTATTGCTGAAAAACACACTGCAAGTGCTAAGTCAAGACTCTAGGAAAAAACCAACCTCTTATTAGTAATGACATGTAAAAAAAAGTTATTTAAGTAATCTGTCTATGCACTGGGAACTGAGAGAGAATGCACTGACCAGGGAAACATGCCATGCTTTCACCATGCACCATCTATTCCTTTCCTGCTACTGAACATCTTCTTCTTGACTTGCTTCCCAGTATCTGTAACAAAACAGTAACTCTCCTGCTGAAGTACATATACCCTCTACCTGGAAAGGGAGGCGGGGGGACTATGTGTGAAAAATACGTGACTGTGCTATTAAAGATTAATATAATGCAGAGATAACTTTGTTTTTTGAATCTTCTACCTTCATAGCATTTGTCTTTATGATAAAAAGAAATTGTTAAAGGTTCATTTAATTTCCTAGGTTATATAGCAGGGAAAGATAAAAATATCAATTCAGTAGCATAATATGGTATCCGTATATGTCTTTTGGGTTAGAACCTTCAAATGTCACTGCACAGCTGTTTGCCACTTGAGCTAACAGCAAAGAAAACTGTCGCTGGGGATCAGGGTAGCGACGCATAAAGGGGGTGGGGATAACAGACATGGCATGGCAATATGTAATTCCAGTAATTAGAGGTACTCTAGAAGGGCATGAAAAGTAGCAGAGCAGAGATGCCATAGGAGGGGACTGGCTCGTGGGTAGCCAGCAATGTTGTCCGTGAAGGTGCTGCACAAACCCATCTCAGATATACTAAATCTATTTCAGGAAAAAACCCTATTGCTAAGAAATCTCTGGTCGTATTCTGTCTATTCAGGAACTAACAAGTTTTATAGTAAATACAAAGCCAGCTACAAAATCTATGCCCCAAAAAATCCCATCATTTTGTGGCTGTCTTCATTTTTCATAAAGCTGCGCAATACTATACTCAACTAGAGAAGTCACCTCCCAGCGTTTCTGAGGATATGGCAGGGAAACCAAAGGAAAATGTGGCAGAACACTCTAGGGGTGATGTGTGCAGAGATGGTGAAACATCTTGACAGAAAGACTGGCAAACCCACCTTCTCAGGGGCTAAAGAAGCAGCGAGCAGAGGACTTCAGGTTGCATGGACACTGATGTGTGATAGTTGGGGGTCAGCTGAGATGGGAGAAGAATGGGACAAAAAGGGAGGAAGAGTGTAGAAAAATACGGAGAGACTTAAGCGGAGGATGCCCAGGAGAGAGATGTTTACATGCTTAACTTTTTCTAGATCAAAAACCTCAATCACATCAAACTGAAGTCTCTTTCCCTACCCCTTTTTAATAATTTTTTGGCTTGGTGTTCTTGCACTGTTTTCTAATGCTGCACAACTCTTAGGGACTTGCTAGACTCTGGTTAATGGGAGATTGGTATTGTTGGTGGTTGTAACATTTCTCAGAGGTCAATTCCCTCCCCGCAAACCTTACCATACAAATCAGATTTAAACTGCTGTTGTCTGTTTGAAAAAAAGAGCATAACTCTTCAGTAAAATCCTTCCAAAAATATTTAATGTTGGAAATATATTTCATACAATACATTGAATACATTTCAATTTTTAAATCTCCTTGAATTAAGTCAAAACCATCTCTCAAACACTGGGAGACCGGTAAATGAGCAATTAAAAGACCTGTCCATATCCTTCCTCATTCTTTACGCATGATGATTTTTGGGTTTATCTAGCTGTTAATAAGCGATTGTGCTGTAGGACAAGAAGCCAGTAACAGCTGCAGAGTAATCATGAAATATGTATAACAAATAATATTTCTCAGATATGTGTTTGTGCAGAAAATTAGCAAAAACCAAGCAGGTCTACTGAGCACAAGGAAAAGTAAGACCACTGGTATAGCAGGTATCACTGTAATAGAGTAAGATAAAGAGAATTATGGCTGGAAAACTTAATTTTTTCTCAGTTAAGAAATATCTGAATAGAAACTGTAAATTAACTTGGTTCCACTTGATTCATGGCAAAAAGTGCTCCATGTAACAGGTTGGACAGACATTTTGATTGGCATTTAAGTGAATTTTTGAAGCAAAGAGCAGAGGTGGTCAGGGAAGAAAACTCTTTTTCCCCTGCAGTCCGTTTGGGAGAGGCTTTGGGCAAGTGCAGGCTTTGCTGCTCTCCTGGGTGATTTCGTGGAGTGCCATCAGCACGTGGAACTCCTCTGCAGCTGGCAGGGCAAGGGGTACACAGGCAGACGCTCGGAGAAGTTGTTATTAGACAATGGTGCTCTGTTGAAGGCTAGGGTTTTACAGGAGCAATGCTGGGAGACTTCTGGCTTTAACAGAGGTCAAATCTTTTGCAGTCTATAATATTAGACTAACTTTGTAAGTTTTGATTTTTAGGTAAAACTGAAGACCGTTATGACTAATCCTTGAACTAATGCAAATAGTGAAATCAAGCCAATACGCCAAACTCTTACTTCATTCTCATCGAGCACAAATTCCACATAATTTAAGCCTATCTTATAGCTTTCTAAACATAATACACATTTTTGCAAGATGATGGAACGTCAAAAACTACTTTTTGTATAATAACCACATAGCAAGTGGGTTGTACCAAAATGACCTCCATTTGGGGCTCAGTGATCTGTGCTTTGCTTCCATCTCACTTTGCTATCACCAGTATTAGCAAGCACAACAGAATTGTTGTTGACATAAAACAAGGGCTGCAGCTTTAGTTTAAATAAAAAACTATGACATAATTTTTGAGTTTATGGCATAAACTCAAACCTGCTTAGCGAGGTTTTATCGTTCTCTGAATTTAACATGCACATCTCCTTGTCAAAGTGAGTTTGGATTCTCAACTGCTTTTCAACAGTGTTCATTTAGCTCTTTTGCTCTCAAAAAACCCCTGAACTTGGAGTAAAATGTCATTAGATCTGTGGCAAATATGTTAATTTATGAAAAAAAAGAGCTATAATGTACCAGGAAATCTGCAATTCCTATACCCTGCAGTTATAGCAAGAGGAACTTGGGCATACTCTTCCCCATTTTGGGATTTTTGCCCAAGAACAAGTTCCACTACGCTTTGTTATTTGACCTTATTCTTGCCTTTGAGGTCATTGTCTTTGGTGGGCTTTGTGTCATGCCCCCAATGCACATGATTCTTGCCATGATATAAAGTACAAGCTGCACATTTTCCATACTAGGAAACATGTATCTCTGAGTAAGTGTGTATGATGAGACTTCCTGGTGAACAACTGTGTACAATAAAGCACTCTGCATGCATGCCAGTGTCTCTTGCAGGATTTTAATTAAAAATGTCAAACCAATCTGTAATGTAGATAAAGTGAATATTCACTTTATCGAACAGTGTTTTCATTTTTAAAGAAGAAATCTGATAAACTTCATATAAAACTGCAACTGTTACAAAGCCAAAACTCTTGGCAAAGTATTTAGCTTAAAATCAAGGAAACTAGGTGACAGTATATGAGGTTCACAAAGAAGAGAAAAATTGTCCTTACACACGAATGAGTAGAGCACGCACTACATTTGTAAAAGTATATATTCCCTCTGTTGATAGTTACAAAACCAATTAAATACAAAAGAAATGAACTGCAAGAGTTTGTAGAAATACAAGTTTATCTAACATTTGATCACAGGATATTCCTGACAAAGTGCATAGAAGACCTACTTTTTATCAACTGCATGGATAACAAATGTGTAATTATGAAAACTGCACCCAGATACCAAACAAGTGTACTATTGATGGGAAGACATTCTTCAGTTGATTGAAAGCTTAATTTAGTTTTAATACCAAGTAAATTTAAATATTACATAAATTTTCCCTATTAGCTGTAAGGCATCACAACGAACTGAAAAATAATGTAACGAACTGAAAAATAATGTATCAGCACTGTTTCAACATAATGCATTTTTAAAGAGATGAGTAACAGCTTCTGTATAAACTTTGGTTCAGAATCTGTCCAGCCTTACTTGTTAAAAAGAATGCACAATGTATACATTATTTAATAAAATGTGGCAATATCTATGCAATCAACACCCATGTTTTATTTACATATTATGTATAGTGCCAATTTTTGTCAGTTCCTAAAACTTTTTAGCTCCACTCATAAAACAGTGTGACGCTATCCGATTGAAAGCTTTTAGGCTACCTTCTTAAAATAAAACATCTGACAATACAACAGAAATACCTTTAAATTTAGAAGTACAAAACCAATACACATTTCCACAATGACAATCAAATGTAATTCATACTGTTTCTTACCTACGAGCAGAAAATATATTTTGCACTGTAAGTCCCAAAAGAAGTTGGCTAAAGGGCTCCATGAAAGCATCCTGTCCCACACAAATCCCACCTTCTCAGCACTAAGCCAGGGCTTGGACCTGCAGCTGCTGGTTTATTTGCCAGGGAAAGAAGCAATGAGTTAACAGGCCCTATCCTGTCCCCTGCCTTATGTGATTTGAATATGTGTATACAAAGAACAAAGGGAGTGGAGCACCTGTTAGATGAGCACCCATCTTCGTTGCCTCCGACTTTATCGTAACCCTTCCCTGGCAGTCACAGCATATATGACACAGAATGTAATAAATGAGGCGCAGAATACAAAGTACTTTCAATTAACAAAAATGAGTGCCCCCAACGCACAGGTTATACAGGTATTAACATCCGTTAGTTACAGTTTCATAAAAAATACCGTGCTGCTAGATAGTTCTTCTTTTTTCAAAGTAGTAGTCTGAATTTTTTTTTAGATCTTTTCCAGTGACAGCCTCTCCTTTTCTGTTATAAAAAAATATTAAGAGCAAGACTCTTGCTTAAATTTTTTTTACAGCATTTTCAAGCCGATAACTTTTCTGTATTCTTTTCCTTAACATAAGCGTAACTTGGTGATGATTTTATTCCCTTACTCTAAACAACATGTAACATGAAGGCGTCTTGTAACAAAGAGTCCTGTATCTAGACTGGACAGCTTACTACAGTTGTTGAGTTAGCTGCTGATTACTGTTTATTCTTTATTAACTTACATCAGTTTAATTAATTTTAATATTAATGTATGATTTGGATTTTGTCCAAGGCTGTCACTCACTGTAAAAGTCTTATCAGCAGCAAACCAGGCAACCTCCCACAGTTGCATGTGCAGTTAACAGTTTGCAACAGCAAATATTTGCATCAACAGGGATGGTTTATCCATAGAAAAACACACTAAGTTTTCGCTATACTGCACTTATGCCCATTATTATGGATTAACAAATATTAGGCTAGACTGTATCCTGCCTTGTGCAGGAGGGACTGGTAGCGAGGAACTGCCTCCTCCTCGCTGCAAGGGTCCTGCAAGGTACTAAGCCCTTACCAGAAGGGCAAGGGAGGTGAAAATGCCCAGATCCTTCCAGAATTCTTAGCAGCTTTGTACAATCAAACGTAAGAAACATGAGGGTTATTTCAGATTAAAAAAAAATGGAAGTGGTCCCACCAGAAATAATGTCACCACCTGACACGAGCCAGTAGATGAGGAGGGTACTTTTCATATTGCCAAAGGCTTCCGGGGTCCACTGTCCTGCCCCTCCTGAATGCCACTGTTTATATCCTGCTTAATCCACTTAACTGTAGGCTAGATATACCAAACTGCAACCTTTTATAAAACCCAAATTAGAAATTATTATCTACTTGGTTTCAACCTGTAATAAAGTGTTTGTCACAGGTTCCAATTAATTTCTAACTGAGATGAATGGGAGCTTTCACATTGGGATAAAGTCCGTGTTGGTGTTTCAAATGCCCTTCATGGGCAAAGAAAATTAAAAAAAAAAAAAACAAAACCAAAATGAACAGATTAGCAAAATTGTATGTTTCAAGTGTATTCCTGTATTTCCAGCATTTGAATATGCTCTTGATGTCATTTACATGCTGCATTTTTTTTACACTAATTTACACAAATAAAGTGGATGCTAAAGAAGTACATTATTTTTTCTATAGAATTCTCTTGTGCTCGTTGTTAAATGACATTTAGATTTAATCAAACCTCACTTATTTTAGTAAAGCAACTACATTACAGCAACTTAATTTGCAGCAGTAACATTCTGAATACTTTTAATACTTCTGCAAATTTTAGTTATTTTATTACTAACAAGTATCTTTGTTACATGCTAAACCTGTTAGAGGTTTTCCACAGAAATAACTATTGATTATATTTCCAATGGTAGCCAGAAATCATTAATTCTTGCTGAAGATTGCAGGGAGGGGACCACTGGCCCCAACTTCTCTTCATCACTGTGTTGGCTCAAACGGTGAGTAGCACACCTGCTTTTACCTGTCATACCCTGCAACAAGTGTTGTGGTTTAGGTTGGGCTGGCCACTAAACAAACAACAGCTGAGGGGCTAAATAATAACAGGATTAGGAAAGGCGTGCAGATCCCTGTAATTCCAAAATTCCAAAAGGAAAGACAACCTTTTCTGTAGGTATTGCTATGCTGCAGTAGATGTGTTGGTAGCCTTAGTATTGAATGTCACCTCCAGTTAAGCAAGGATTATAGGATAAATTCTTTTTTTGTATTGATATAAAATAGATTTTTAAAGTTATCAGCTTTTTATTTTATTTGAGAATTATACAACCAGAGTACAGAGCCACACAAGCCTGTTTTGGTGAGGCACAACGGCATCACCTGCAACCAGGCCCAACAGCCTCATGCGTAACGCCCGAAATAACCCAAAGCAAACACAAAACGGTCATTGTCCACGTGTATTTTATAGCTAGGCAGTCTCGTTAGGCAGTGCCTCATTTGTCTTCTCGGATAACTGCTTTCAAAGTCTAACCAAGCAAACCTCAACCCCCAAANNNNCAACGCCCAAATACTCTATAAACACCACCGCCCCCCCCCCAAACCCCGGAGAACCCCTCGGCCTGCCGGGCCGCCAGTGCCAGCCCAGGCGCTCACCGCTACCAACCTAACGCAGAGGCCGAGGCAGAGCACGGGTTTTGGCCACCCGAGTTTAGCAGCCCTTTTCAACAGCCGGCTGCCAGACTACGAGCTCCTTCCACTGCTCCGGAGGGCTGCCGCTGCCACAGCCGCACCAGGGCCGCCGGCCGCAGCCTTTCCTCCACCGCGGCCCAGTTCCGTCTCCCCGGGAGGAGACATCTCCCGCAGCCGGCGACGGTCCGCGGCCCGCTCCGTACCCCCTCACGGCACCCCCGGCCCCGCCCGGCCCGG